>WNGS01012319.1:0-19753 GCA_020271785.1 Procambarus virginalis
GCACCGCCTGCCGACCGCGAGACGGGAGCATAAAACAGGGAAACCGCATCCCGCAAATCGGCGTGAACAGCTTCAACAAGGCAGCAAACGAGCGCGCAGCGAGGACAAGGCGCCGGACCCTGGGACGGACCCAAGCGTCCTCACATCCTCCACGAGCCAATCCGAGGACAGCTCCAGGATGGAAAAGAACCGCAAGGCCGAAGCCAAAAGGCCCGGGCGCGCAAGTCCTCCGCAACAGCGCCGCCGAAAGGACGGGAACCTGCACATGGAGCTGAATAACGCCCACATCGCGGGGGGGGGCAGGGGCAAACAAGCACTCATTCAGGTACTCAAGCTCGCCCCCAGGAAAACCTGAATCACCGTGGAAGCTTCCCGCCACTCCAACGTGCGGGAACGACAGAAGGAATGCCAGGAATCCAAAACAAGCAAGGGGCAGGCTGCTAGCCAGGAAGACTCCGAACCTCGTAACGGAGCCAGAAAGGGAACGAAGTCCCAAACCTGAACTCAGAAGGATCCAGTTCCGAGGCATAATCCGGGTCCCGCAGGAGGTAAGCTGCAAAGGCCGCTCGCACCTCACCAGGTTGGATGCGATAAGCCGAAAACCTCCGGAAAGACGGAACCGAACGAACCCGGGGAACACGGAACCGAACCCGGGGAGGGGCCGACACCAAATCCAACTCGTACGCAGAGGGGGGGAAAGAGAACCCCACTCCTTGTAACAATAAGCCCCGCTCAGAGGGAAGAAAAACCCAGGCGGGGTCCAGCGGAGCCCAAGGCCCCCAAGTCAGCCCCTCCCCAGCCTCGAGGTCCAACACCACAGGACCCGAGGCCGAGTCCTCTCCCCAAGCCCCGACCCCACAAGACAAGGACGGAGCAGCCGAAACAGCTGAAGGAAGGGGGGCCCACTGGTCAGACCCCGAAGCTTCGGCCGGGAGACAAGACTCGAATGCCTCTGCCGCTCCCCCGGAAGGGGCACCCCCCGAAGCTGCCCGAGTCTCAAGATCAAGTACCCCTGCTCCGACCCCGAAACCCTCAGACGTTTCGGGGCTGGAAGCAAGGGGGGGGGACCAGAACGAGCAGTAGGGGAAGGACGAGGAGGCGCGGACTGAACCAGGATCGAAGCGACCCCCACCCCCAGTCCGGGTCACGAAAAGCAAAGCGGGGCAGCCCCGGGGCATCCGGGTGAGCAACCAACCTAGCGCGTTGCAACAGACGAAACCTAGACTGCAACGCACGCGCCGCCTGTACCCGAAGAGAATCATCAGAGGATTGGGTAAATTGAGTCACAAGCAAGCAGCAACACTCACAGGACTCAGGGTCGAAAGTATCACCGACCCAACAGGCAGCATGGCAGAGGCAAAAACAATGAGGGTCACCCTGAGACAAAGGGACCGAGCAACCCTCAAACTCGCACACAGCGAGTGGGGACTCCGGGGTCACATCCATCGGACCCACGCGCCCCCTAGGGGATTCCCAGGGTCCTGAGCGTTTACTTTAAGAGGACTCGCGCTCAGGTAGTCCCAGGCAGGGAGCTGCTAACCGGCGCCAAAACTACCAATCGAACTTCTATAGCTGTACCCCAGGGACGTGTACACTCACGGGGACCTAGCAGGGGGCGCCATCGAGTATAACCGTGAAAGGGTTAGAACTAAGGAATGAATAGACAGAACCCCCACCAGGCAAAAACAAAAAGAAAAACAAAACCCGCAAGAGGACAGCGAACCCCAGGGAACAGAGCCGGCCGCTATGTCGGGAATACAAGCTGTGCAGCACCCTGCCCCTACCAGTGCAAACTGCCTCTTACCTGCCAGTAACAAGGGAGAACAGAACACCCAAGAGCCCAACAGGCGGCCGAAAAACCGAAAAAGGTAAAAACGGACCAGCAGAGGCAGATCCCAAGGAGCCTGTGGAAGGTGGCCCCAAGCCCCAAGGGTAGTACTTACAGGGCACCTAGGGAAGGAAACCCTAGGCGCATGCAGCCCGAGTACCAAAAATTACTCCTGGCTCTCGCACCCAGAAAACAAACACCACACGCAAGCACAGTGTTGTAGCGAACACCGGAGCCAGAGCACACGACCTTCGCCTATAGCATCAGCCTCAAGAACTGAGGTGTGGGTAGCCGGCGCGGAGGGTCTGGGGCTCCCCCTTCCCCCTCCCGGGGAGGGGGGAGCTGCGCAGACAGCGGCGCGGCAGCGTGTGACGTCACACTAGTTTGCTCGTTTTCTTTTGGGGAGTTCTATCCACTAGTTCGGCTTTTGGTAGCAATTTTAACCAGAATAGGGGTTTGTTTTGGGCGCTTACCTTTCTGGGTGCCTGTCCCGGTCGATGGCAGACATAGAATGCTTCCAACCACACGGGGGCTTCTATAGGCCATTGCTCCCTTGCCTCTCTGAGGGGGCCCGGTTCTGGCCGTGGTTCCCGGTAGGCCTAAGAACTCCATACACATGACTGATGCCAAAGTCTGACATTAGCATATCAGCCTGGGATAGCTCCGGGAGCCGACGGGGCTCCCCCCAGAAAAATGTATATTAATTCCTTTATTATCCGATCGCCCTCGGGATAGTTTCAAATTAAGCCCTTTAGAATGCGCACAATTTGATAGAAAACTGCAAAGGCTGTAACATGAACTTGATGTCCGTACACATCATATGATTATAAACAGCTTTTGGTCAAATTTTAAATATTTGTTAAAATTCTAATCCTGGGTTCCTGGGTTCTGGGTCCTGTGTTTGATCCCAGGCGCCGGCGAGAAACAATGGGCAGTTTCTTTCACCCAATGCCCGTTACCTAGCAGTAAAATAGGTACCTGGGTGTTAGTCAGCTGTCACAGGCTGCTTCCTGGGGGTGGAGGCCTGGTCAAGGACCGGGCCGCGGGGACACTAAGCCCCGAAATCATCTCAAGATAACCTCAAGATAACCTTGCCCGAAACGCTTTGCGTACTAGTGGCTTTAGGTATTGTATGTACTACCTCTATCTTTAAATCAAAGTGAATCTTTGTACTGTAACTCTGCAACTTTGCATGTACTTTTCCTAAATAAATTATTATTATTATTATTATTATAATATTATTATTATTATATTATTATTATTATAGTCTATGGAACTCACTCCCTAACTTCATTAACTTGATTCATGCAGCTCTTCATAGAAATGAGTTCCCTGTTGGTTATTTGTGGACCTGCGTAAGGCTTTTGACACTGTCAACCACCAAAACCACCTTCTTGAATTACATCATTATGGAGTCAGAGGTCACTCCTTGCAATACCTTAAGTCTTACCATACTGACAGGCTCCAGTATGTTTCTGTGAATAATTCAATTTCTCCCACAATACCCATCAACATTGGTGTTCTTCAGAGCAGCATACTTGGCCCTCTCCTCTTTCTCATCTACATTAACCCTTAAAGTGCGCCTCACGTCATATGATGTGCTAGGCGTTTTACCAGTAAACTGCGCTTCACATCAAATGACGTGTATGGGTACCGCGCACGATTTGAATGTCCCGCCGGGTATCTGGGGTTCCCATACGCTGCCCACGGGCTATAGTAAACAGCGGCCATTTTGAAAAAAATTCCCGCTCACGCTCCGAAGGCCTGGGAGGCCTCAGTTTAGCGACAGTCACCATGGCGAGCGCACGGTCAAACGCCTCACGGGCACGCACCACTCAATCCCTCACCCCAGAGCAAATAGCCCACGAATTATTTTCTGAAGGTGAGGAAAGTGTGTTTGATGATTCTGACAACGACGAGGATTATACACAGTTGTCGGGTGATAGTAGCAGCAGCAGTGAGAGTGAGAATTCTCGCCATGCCAAGGCGAGGCCTCTACACTCACCCATGCCTCCTCGCCCAGTTTCTACCCCAGTTCTACCACGACCTCACAGTTCCTGTGGATATTATGTTTGAGGATGACGAGTCAGAGGGAGGTGACTCCTTTTCTGGGTTTAGTGACTCAGATCACAGTTTTATTGAGCCTGTGGCTGGTACCAGTGGTGTAACTGGGCGAGAAATTGTCGCGTCAGCAGCATCTCGCCCAGCCAAGCGCTACCGCATGGCACCACATGAGGGACCAAGACCCTCGTGTTCACGTGCATCCACCTCACGTGCACCCACCTCACGTGCACCACCTCACGTGCACCCACCTCACGTGCACCCACCTCACGTGCACCCACCTCACGTGCACCCACCTCACGTGCACCCACCTCACGTGCACCCACCTCACGTGCATCCACCTCACGTGCATCCACCTCACCAGAACCCACCTTACGTGCACCCACCTCACGTGCACGTAGCCGCCGTGCTTCTCGCAGACGGTATTCAGCTCCTGGTCGCCGGTATGCATCGCTTCCTCGCCGTCTTTCATCTGCATCTCGCAGGACGCCTGGTGTACTTGAGTGGAGTGATGGTGACGATTTTATTCCTAATATTCCTCACTTTGACGATACAGATGTAGGGATTACAAACCTTTTCCCTAATCAAGGTGAGGACATGGCTGAGATGGAATATTTTACAGCATTCTATGATGAACCACTCATGGAATACATTGTACACCAAACGAACCTGCATGCTGCTTTCCTGATTGAGAGGGAAATCACAGAATTTTCACGACTGCAGCGTTGGAAAAATACCACAGTTGCGGAAATGTATGTGTTTTTGGCACTCTGTTTGTTGATGAAGCACTGTCACAAACATGCAATAAGTGACTATTGGAGCAAGGACCATACAGTGCCAACACCTTTATTCGGTAAATATATGTCACGAGACAGGTTTCAGATACTCCTCAGGTGTCTACATTTTGGAAGTGTTCAGGACCGAACACCTGATGATAGACTGTGGCGAGTGAGGCACTACATGAACGATGTTATTGGAAAATTCAGAGATTTTTACGTACCAGCACAGAAGCTGGTGGTTGATGAATCTCTCGTACTTTTCAAGGGACGTGTTCCATTCAAACAGTACATTCCCTCAAAACGAAACCGATTTGGCCTGAAATTTTTTGTTCTTTGTGATTGTGAGACAGGATACGTGTTACACATGATTTTGTACTCGGCTAGTGATGTAGACATTCCCGGTAACGACGAACATGGATTCTCGGGTAGTGTAGTGAAGACCATCATGGCTCCGTGGATGAACAAGGGACACATTTTATACACGGATAATTACTATACAAGTCCCTTGCTAGCTCGGTTCTTGCTAGAAAATAGAACCGGATTGGTTGGTACAGTAAAGCCACAACGAAGGGAAATGCCTGTGTTTGACACCGACATTGCAGTTGGTGAGTGTCAGAGAAGGAAATGTGATAACATTCTGTCAGTTCGGTGGAAAGACAAACGAGAGGTGAACTTGTTGACAACAATTCATGATGGAACAATGGTGAACAGTGGGAAAGTGAGCCATAAAACAAACGCACCACTATATAAGCCAGACTGTGTTTTAGACTATAATATCAACATGCGGTTGATTGATAAATCAGACATGATGATTGGCACTGCAGAGTGTGTGCGGAAGACATGTAGGTGGACGAAAAAAGTGTTCTTCCATCTTGTGGACATGAGCATGCTGAACTGTTTCAACATGTACCTTGTGAGGACTGGACGTAAGCCCACTTTCCGTGACTTTGTATTTGATGCTGCAATACAGTTATTAGGAAAGTTTGCAAAAGATGTCCCAGGGATTCAGCGGCCCATCATAAACCCACTGTTGCAGCATGCTGGTACTCCACGCCTCGCTCACACTGAAGGCTTCCTAGCTCACAGACTCGAGTATTTGCCACCAGCTGGGAAGCGTGCAATAGGCCAACGTGATTGCTTGGTGTGTAAAACAACGACACGTAGAGACCAGAAACGGAAGCTTGTACAAACATGGTGTGAAACGTGTGGTATCCCATTATGTGCTGTCAAGTGCTTCAATGACTACCACAGTCTAGAAAACTTCTAAGTGTGCTGCAAAGTGTGTACAGCGTGTGCGAGTGTGTAAATATGTAAACATATAAGCAGTTAGCGTGTGCGTGTGTGTAAATATATAGAAATATAAGCAGAACATACAATATAATAGACTGTAATGACATATTATATTGCCGTAATTGAAAACAGATGTGTGCGCCTGTGTATACTCAAATATGCAACAATTATTGATACAAAATATGTTCAAACATTATTTGAAACAAATTTAGTGCAAAATAAATGGATAAAATGCGCCTAGACATTGTAAATAAATAGCGCGAAAATATATTTGTGGCAACTCTGGCTGTTGCGGGACGCCGCGCAACGCCTCCGGGCGTGTACTGCATGAGCGAACATGCAGAGTGTGACGTCACCACGCAACTTTACGGCTCTATTGCAACAAAAGTAAGTACAATAGAATTTTTTTTTTTTTTCCCGTGATCAGTGAACGAAACTTAACAGATTAGCAAAAAAAAATTTTTTTTTTTTTTCAAAATGACATGCGCCTGTGCGGATAGCAGTATATTAGACCCCGAGCATGTTAAGGGTTAATGACCTTCCAAATGCCTCCCAATACCTCAAACCAATTCTATTTGCTGACGACACAACCTTCATTTACTCCAGTCCTGACCCCCTTGCTCTAAATGCCACAGTAAATACTGAGCTAAATAAAGTCCATCTCTGACTAACTGACAACAAACTCACCCTCAACATTGACAAAACTTTCTATATTTTGTTCGGCAATAAATCCTCATATCAAATACATCTCAGGATAAACAATACCCAAATTTGTAACAAAGTACAGTACATGGCAAATTCCTTGGCATTCTCATTGACAACAAGCTAAATTTCCAGGTACACATTCTAAATATATCAAAAAAAGATTCAAAAACTGTTGGCATTCTTTCTAAGATCAGAAATTATGTACCTCGCCCTGCCCTGGTAATGCTCTATTACTCTCTCATCTATCCTTATCTCAACTATGGTATTTGTGCTTGGGGTTCAGCTACCCAAAATCATTTACTGTACATCCTCTAATTACTCAACACAAAGCTGCTATTAGAACAATATCTAACTCTGGCCCCAGACATCACTCGGTACTCTTACTCAAATCTCTGAATATGTTAGATATTAAGTCACTGCACATCCTCTCATGTGTGTTATTTATATTTATATTTATATTTATATATATATATATATATATATATATATATATATATATATATATATATATATATATATATATATATACAGTGGTACCTCAGTTTAAGAGTTTAATTCGTTCCTGGAGACAGCTCTTATTCCGAAAAACTCGTATTCTGAAGCTAATTTCCCCATAAGAAATAATGGGAAATGAATTAATCCGTTCCTGACTACCCCAAAAAACCAGCGTTGAATGTAATGAAACGCCATTTTCTGGGTGAGTCCCGGAGGCTCCCCGGAGCTATCCCAGGCTGATATGCTAATGTCAGACTTTGGCATCAGTCATGTGTATGGAGTTCTTAGGCCTACCGGGGACCACGGCCAGAACCGGGCCCCCTCAGAGAGGCACGGGGAGCAATGGCCTATAGAAGCCCCCGTGTGATTGGAAGCATTCTATGTCTGCCATCGACCGGGACAGGCACCCAGAAAGGTAAGCGCCCCAAAACAAACCCCTATTCTGGTTAAAATTGCTACCAAAAGCCAAACTAGTGGATAGAACTCCCCAACAGAAAAACAAGCAAACTAGTATGACGTCACACGTCACCGCGCCGCTGTCTGCGCAGCTCCCCCTCCCCGGGAGGGGGAAGGGGGAGCCCCAGACCTCCCACGCCGGCTATCCACCCATCAGTTCTGAGGCTGGATGTCAAGACACGCGAAAAAATAAAACGCTGACCGGAGGGAGGGAGGGTTGCCGGGGAGCCTCCGGGACTCACCCAGAAAATGGCGTTTCATTACATTCAACGCTGGTTTTCTGGGGGGAGCCCCGTCGGCTCCCCGGAGCTAACTACCCACAGAGGAAGATCAAAAGGGACGGAACCGGGAGGCGGACACCACGCACCCCTCCCCCTGGAAGCGATACAACCGGCAGCAACGCCAACCCAAGGCGCCACAGCCCCGGAAAGTACTGGGAACAACACAAGAACAACGAGCAGCAAGGCCCCTGAACGAACACCAAAGATCCATGCCCGAAAGACTGCTCGAACACGTCATCCAGACGGCAGCGAGAGCAGCAAAGCCACGAACATCACGGGCAGGAGTTAAGAACACAGGCAGCCGAGCCGCAAGAACACGGCTGACAACCCAGGACACCATCACAGGCGAACCGGGAAGAACAGAACCGGATCAACGCAAAACGCGCTCCGGACACAGACGCCATGGCACACACCTGGACAAGCTGCAGGAATGGTCGAACAAATGGCTGTTAGAGTTTAACCCAAGCAAATGTAATGTAATGAAGATAGGGGTAGGAAGCAGGAGACCAGATACAAGGTATCATTTGGGAGATGAAATACTTCAAGAGTCAGAGAGAAAGACCTGGGGGTTGATATCACGCCAGACCTGTCCCCTGAAGCTCATATCAAGAGGATAACATCAGCAGCATATGCCAGGTTGGCTAACATAAGAACGGCCTTTAGAAACTTGTGTAAGGAATCTTTCAGAACATTATATACCACATATGTCAGACCAATCCTGGAGTATGCGGCTCCAGCATGGAGTCCCTATCTAGTCAAGCATAAGACTAAACTGGAGAAGGTTCAAAGGTTTGCCACCAGACTAGTACCCGAGCTGAGAGGTATGAGCTACGAGGAGCGACTGCAGGAATTAAACCTCACTTCGTTGGAAGACAGAAGAGTTAGGGGGGACATGATCACCACATTCAAGATTCTCAGGGGAATCGACAGGGTTGATAAAGACAGGCTGTTTAACACAAGGGGCACACGCACTAGGGGACACAGGTGGAAACTGAGTGCCCAAATGAGCCACAGAGATATTAGAAAGAACTTTTTTAGTGTCAGAGTGGTTGACAAATGGAATGCATTAGGAAGCGATGTGGTGGAGGCTGACTCCATACACAGTTTCAAGTGTAGATATGATAGAGCCCATTAGGCTCAGGAAACTGTACACCTGTTGATTGACGGTTGAGAGGCGGGACCAAAGAGCCAGAGCTCAACCCCCGCAAGCACAACTAGGTGAGTACAACTAGGAGAGCGGACCAGGATGGTGCAAGCGGCGCACGAACAGGCCGGAGGGGAAACGACGCACAAGACAGCGTACTAACGGTGTAGAAGCAACACCAAGACCGAAAGCAAGCCAAAGCGGCCCCGCCAGCGCCGCACAAAAGAGAGGCGACAGTATGTGGCACGACGACGGCCCCCAACCCCCACCAAAAACCAAGCCGACGCTAACAAGAGGAACCACCTAAGAAGGGACAGGAAAAGGAAGGACCGCCAAAACACCCCATACTGCCGCCAAGAGAAACACGCAGGTGGGACACCGACCACCAGCTGGAGGCGAGACCACGAGGCAGACGGAAACAGCCCCGACAAGGCCCCTCCAAGCCCAGGAAAAGGCGGAGCCGCAAGAAGATCTCGGGCGCGACCACCGAACGCAGGTGGCACAAGATGGAACGTCTGCCGACCAGCATCCCAAAGTATCTCCGGGAAGTCTCATCATCTGTCGATGGAGACCTGACCAAATGTAAACTGGGTCAACAAAATTATTCGCACACCCTCCGTCACTATGTGATGGAGTGCGAAAAGATACGTGAAGTTAGAGAATTCTATAACCAATGTTCCAGCGATGTGCAAAGATTTCATTCAAAAGGATCTGCCACCAGAATTGTAGCCAAACATCCCCAGTTTGCTAACAGTAGGTAGCAACTGAGTGATTGTAACCTATCCACCGCTGCCCACTGGATGGGGGGCGGTGTGCAGGACAAACATATAAATTTTGACACTAGCACTTCACATGTCAGTTGCTTAATTTAGAACCTGTACTTGAGGTCGATCTCGAACCCATTGTTGATGTGACTACTTATATTGAATTTGTAACTAGCTCATCAAGATTGTAACTTGCTGAGCTAAATGAAGTGTGGGGTTCAGTCCCTGAGCCCATTATGTGCCTCTAACCCTTTCCACTACCGCCCACAAGATGGGTATGGGGTGCATAATAAATGAACGAAACTAACTGCCGAACAGAAGAACTCCAAGCAAGCAAACCTGCCAGGAGTTCAGAAATGACGGGTCCGACGCGGGACATCGCCAGACCCCGAAAAACCCAATTGGCAGGGCAAGCAAGGAAACCAAAGAAGGCGGACGGGTTGCCGCCAGAACCGTACCCGAACCAAGAGGTACGAGCAACTGCAACAGACAGAGACAAAGAAGCACACCACAGGACCCAGGCCGAAAAAAGCCCAAGAAGCCAAGGAACACACATAGAACACCCCTGCGGCAGAGGAGGAAAACAAGGGAACGCACAAGCAAGGAAGTGGTGGAAACCGACCACGCCCCCAACATAGCAGCAAGTGCAGGCAAAACAGACAAAAGGAGATGCCAGGAAAAACGACAGGGGTGACAGTACGAAAGAGCAGAAGCATAAAAACCCAGGAATAAGGACACGCCACCGCAAAACACGGTACTAAAGCACACGCGCAGTAGTAGCAACAGGCACCACCGCAACATGCCACAGGTAAAGAGCAACTCGCTTCTGCAAAGGCAGAGAATGGAGCAGACAGACCCCAGACAGGGCCCACGGAGACACGACAGAACCCAGCAGGCCCAGGAACCCGCATACCAGGCGACCGACGGCGGAGAAACCCCGCTCAAAATCGGCAGGATAAGGAACTGGGAGCTCACGTACACCCCAAGCCTGGCCCGAGGCCAGGCTAGACCGGCCAGAGGGAGGCCCACCAGGCAGCCACATGGAGCGGCCTGCAGGCCCACAGACTCCCCACAACCAGGAGGCCATAACTAATTCGAAAGCAAGCTAGCGAGCCCCGGAAGTCCACGGATGGACCATAAGGGGCATAACTGGCAATCCCCCACAGTGTTCAGCGTTGTTACACCTATAATAGGGTAAGTAACAATTGTAATTACGAAACCATAAGACGCTCATTTCAACATACTAAGTAGGGTAAGGAAGGTCGGTGTTTTCCATGAAGTTCCGAAAAGGAAAACGATGATGTTTAGCATGTCACCCATGCACGTAACTAATAAGGCAAGAACGACTTATTAAATGTTGCGAGGACGGGGTGGTTCAAGAGAGAACTGGAGAAGCACCTCCAAAGGATACCCGATCAACCAGGCTGTGACTCGTACGTTAGGCAGCGAGCAGCCCCACGTCCAACAGCCAGGATGAGCAGTCCAGGAGGCCTGGTCGACGACCGGGCCGCAGGGACGCTAAGCCCCGGAAGCACCTCAAGGAAAACCCCAAGGTAATTTTCCAGCAAGAAGGCGTATGCTCGCACGTAGGTCTTTAACAACTGCAGACCTCTGAAGGATATACAGTGTTCCCCGATGGTGCCTATAGCACCACTGCACTCCACTGGTACTATCCCGCAAGTTCTACCAGATAAGCGGGACCCAAAAACCAGAGTGCAAAAACCTTGCAAGCACAGCCAGGAGCCCTACCAGGCGAGTACAGAAACCAACACCACAACCCCCACACCTCATAACACTAACAAAGGTGGAACCCCTGAATGACCCTAGCATGGGTTGGACATGCACAAGAGTGGGACAGGAAGGGGTGAAAGGGGGACAGACACTGGTGTGCGAACGGTCTCAGTCGTACAAAAAGATACCCAATAAAGACAGGTATATAACACCGCATCCAGCACCCTGCAAAAAGACGCCAGACCGCAGAAACTCACCTGGCTAACGGTAGCACGAAGTGACACGACTCAACCGAGCCCAGAAGAACCTGGGAGCACTGACAGGTGAAGACGCCAGAGCCGGACCTGCAGGAGAGCAGGGGAGAGGCGAAGAAGGCGGCCCACACCCATGACAGAGAAAACCTCTGCGGCCTCCCCACAACTGGAACCCAGGACACCCCCGGAGCGAAGGGGCACACACCGCGCCAAGGGAGAAGAGCGAGAGGCGAAGCACTGGAGCAAGAAGGCGTCTAACACCAGCACTACACACCGCCCAAACCAAAACAAACTCCGCGGCGCACGCGCATGACACGCTGGCCGAAAACGCGCAACAGTCTCTGCGGGAAGGCGGCAACCAGAACTACTACTGCACTAAAAAGAAGCCAAAAGAGTGAGCAGGAACAATAAAACCGGCCAAAGAAGCGAAGACAGAGCCCAAAATAAAGCACGCAGCCGGCCACAAGCAGCCCAACAAGGCTACAAGTAGCCCAACAGGGCTACAAGTAGCCCAACTCGGCGACAAGGACGAGGAGCCGACAGACGTTCCAATAGCGGGAAGTAGCGAAACACCTTCCCGAACCCTCGAGAACACGGAAGCCAAAACCAGTCCCGAAGGCACACAAAGGCGCAGGTGCACCCGAGACCAGGAGTCACGTAGAACCCCCAAAACGGGAAACATGACGAAAACAAAAACCACCGTCCCAAAGGGGGTGGGGGGAAACATCCACCCACAGGACGGAACCAACCGACTCAAAGGCCAAGGAACCGAGCCCGGGAGGGGCTGACACCCAACAGCACGTACGGCGAGTGGGGAGGAAAACCCTACTCCGCGTAACCACAAGCCCCGCCTAGAGGGGGAGAAAAACCCCCACGGGGTCCAACGGGGCCATTAAGGCCTCCCAAGTCAGCCCCTCCCCAGCCCGGGAACCCACACGACAGGCCCCGGGGCCGAGCCGTCCCCCCAAAGCCCCGGCCGTACCAGAAAACCGGGGCAGCCGTGAAAACACGAAGGAAGGGAGCCCACTGGCAGACTCTTACAACACGGCTGGAGGAACAGGCTCAAATGCCCCCGTCACTACCCGACCACGGAAGGGATTTCCCGAGACTGCCCGAGTCTCACACCAACAAACCCCAACCCCGCCCTGAACCTACAGACGGTAAGGAACCGGATGCAGGCAGGAAGGGGAATCCAGGGGAAAAACAAGAACCAAAACGGGGCAGCCCCGGGGCTCCGGGGAGTTACCACGAGAGCGTTGCCACCACCAAGGCTCAAGTGCAACGCCCCTGCTGCCCGCACCAGCTGTGCACACTGGGTAAGCGAGCCACAACGAGCAACAAACTCGCAGGACTCTGGGTCGAAGGTGTCACCGACCCCACAGGCAGCAGACGGAGGCAAAACAGAGAGTCACCCAGAGACAAGGGGTGAGCAACCCTCAAACTCGCTGGAAGCGAGGGGGGGCTCTGGGGTCACATCCATCGGACCCTCGCGCCCCAGGGGTTTCCCAGGGTCCCGAGCGTTTACTATAAGAGGACTCGCGCTCAGGTAATCCCAGGCAGGGTACTGCTAACCGGCACCCAAAACTACCAAACAACTTTCTAAGAGCTGAACCCCCGGACGTGTACACTCACGGGGACCAAGCAGGGGGTACCACCAGAAACTCAGAACACAAGGGACACCAGGGGCAAGAACGAAGGCAGACCCCCCCACCAGGTAGATAAACAAAAAGAAAAAGAAAACCCCGCAAGAGGACAGCGTACCCAAGCGGAACAGAGCCGGCCGCTATGATTGGGAAAGACAAGCTGCACAGTACCCTGCGCCCCCCCAGTGCAAAACTGCCCCTTACTCTAAGGCGAACAGGGAGACAGAACACCCGAGCACACAAAGAGCGGCCGAAAACCAAGCAGTAAACGGCCTAGCAGGGGCAGACCCCAGGGAACTTGTGGAAGGTGGCCCCAAGTCCCAAGGGCAGTACTTACAGGGCACCTAGGGATGGGAACCCTAGGCGCATGCAGCCCGAGTACTGGAGAATCACTCCCGGCTCACGCACCACCTAGAAAAACAGACACCACACTCTAGGTACAGTGCTGAAACAACCACTGGAGCCGGAGCACATAACCGGTGCCTATAGCATCAGCCGAAGAACTGATGGGTGGATAGCCGGCGTGGGAGGTCTGGGGCTCCCCCCCCCCCCCTCCCGGGGAGGGGAGCTGCGCAGACAGCGGCGCGGTGACGTGTGACGTCATACTAGTTTGCTTGTTTTTCTGTTGGGGAGTTCTATCCACTAGTTTGGCTTTTGGTAGCAATTTTAACCAGAATAGGGGTTTTGTTTTGGCGCTTACCTTTCTGGGTGCCTGTCCCGGTCGATGGCAGACATAGAATGCTTCCAATCACACGGGGGCTTCTATAGGCCATTGCTCCCCTTGCCCTCTCTGAGGGGGCCCGGTTCTGGCCGTGGTCCCCGGTAGGCCTAAGAACTCCATACACATGACTGATGCCAAAGTCTGACATTAGCATATCAGCCTGGGATAGCTCCGGGGAGCCGACGGGGCTCCCCCCAGAAAACTACAGTATTCAGGTTTCTCTTGAAGACAGCCAGGGTTCTTCTAGCAATATTTCTTATGCTCGCTGGGAGGATGTTGAACAAATGAGGACCTCTGATTTTTATAGTGTTCTCTGATTATGCATTGTCAAACATTTCTCTAGGTGAGAATGTTTCATGACCTTTTATAATTTTCTCGGATAGTTCACTTCAGAAGTGTGTTGATCTTTGATTCACATGAGCACCTTACCTTGTTGAGAAACCAAGACTTTTGTGATAAGGTCCATGTCCCGGGTGGGTCAAGACTGTCACAAGAACCCAGCGTGTCCTTAACTCTTTTAGACAGCAGTTATCGCCAATTGTTGATTCACAGGGTAATGCGGTTATCATCATATGAAGATTTAACAAATTATTGTCTGGGTTTTACGTGTATGATGCAAATAGGGATATAATAGGTCTTATGTGGATAAATGGCATTTACTTTGACCCATTAACAAAAAATCTTGCTACCATTTCATGGTGCCAATGTGGTTATCGTCATGAATGTTACTAGGGTAAGGTGATCACCATATAATGATTTGAACAATTGTCTGGGTTTTATATGTATGATATAAATATAGATGTAATAGCTCTCTGTGGATGTAAATAAAGAAAAACAAGTGACAAACAAGCAGTGAAACGTCAGAGGATAAACAAGAAAGCATCCGCATTGTCGAGCACCAGGTGTTGACAGGTGCCAGACGCAGCCTCACAGAGCACCTATACCCAGTGAAACAATATTCACTTATTTTTGTG
Source organism: Procambarus virginalis (assembly GCA_020271785.1). NCBI lineage: Eukaryota > Metazoa > Arthropoda > Malacostraca > Decapoda > Cambaridae > Procambarus > Procambarus virginalis. The sequence continues at coordinate 15,127 of WNGS01012319.1, forward strand.
TTTTTCTTAACATTCTGCATGCAAATTAATAATTCTATAATACAAAATTATCTGTTGGAATTTTTTATATTTTTGTTGTGCATAGGCAGGTATGACCATTTCTCCAAAGCCGCTGTCTAAGGGTTAATACTATATTCCCTGCTTACCAACAAAAGTTGAAGGAAGCTACTGAAGGAGTTAGCTCTGAAAATCAAGTGAAACATTTCTAAGAATTAAGCTATCAGAGAAGCAAAACTAAACAAACATACCATCTTCCACTTCTATGCAGGACTTGCGATTGCCTTTACTCTCTTCCGTTATAGTTTCGGTGAGCGACATCTGACGCTTCAACTCTGACATTACATCGTGTAGTGTGTTATAGAGTTCCTCTTCCAGGTCTGCTCCGTCCAAAAGGCCCTGCACCTCCTCCAGCTGAGCTCGGGTGGAATAGTACCAGATCTCCCCATCCTCAGTCTCACTGAAATACACCCACTAATAAATATTGGCAAAATCTGGCATCTACACCAATTCAGTTCCCCCTCTATTAAATTATAAGTTTAAGAAAAGAATTAGCTAAAAATCCAACATTGAATGTAATGAAATGCCTCTTTCTGGTGGGTCCCCCCTCGTTGTTCCCCAAGCCCCCCACCTAGTTGCTCCAAGCCTCACACATCCCAACAGGCACTTAAGAGTTATGAGCCACTACCACAGGCCTGGACCAGAATATGTCTCGATACAACTACAGACCAGGACCAAAACCTGCCTCACTCAATACAGGTAAGTGGAGTCTTGAGATACTATATAAACCAAGGCCAAGAGGAAACACCACCAGAAAGAGTGAACCCAAAAACTAGTAGTTTAACTAGCAAAGTTAATTACAGTACAACCTCGATTCAACATACTATATGGGACCAACCCCAGTTCGTTGGAGCGTTGAATTCGTTGCAAGAGGTGACCTTCAGGAGGCGTTTGTGTCAGTGTCTTTTTTTTTTCTTGTACACAATAAAAATGCATTATCATATTACATACTATACCTATATATTACTTCTCTACTAAAAAATACTGTAATTAATAAATTTACCTTATTGTTGAAGTTATGTCCATCTTGAAGTTTCGTGAAGTTGTGAATGCTCTACAGTAAATACGTACTGCAGTGCATTATGCCGTTAGCACTGTGTTGATTAAAAGTAGTTCTGCTGTATTTTGAGTACTACAATACAGTTTATGAAAACTATTGTACACAAAAATTACTGCAACTTTAATTTTAACACTGAGTACACACTTAAATTTAACACTTGTTCTAACTGTTCATGCTGCACACGATGTTTTTAGATGTTTGCATCAGCTTTGCTGGTGCTCGCTGCTGCTGTGAGTTCAGCTGCTTCTGAGCTGGTGCTGGCTGCTGTTGTACCAGTGCTGGGTACAACTGTGCTCGTGCTGGGTACGGCTGTTGTACCAGTGCTGGGTACAACTGTGCTCGTGCTGGTACAGCTGTTCTCGTGCTGGGTACGGCTGTTCTCATGCTGGGTACGGCTGTTCTCGTGCTGGGTTCGGCTGTTCTCGTGCTTGGTACGGCTGTTCTCTTGCTGGGTACGGCTGTTCTCGTGCTTGGTACAGCTGTTCTCCTGCTGGGTACGGCTGTTCTCGTGCTGGGTATGGCTGTTCTCGTGTTGGGTACGGCTGTTCTCGTGCTGGTTGATTTTCTGCTACTAGTTCTTGCAAAATATTGCTTCGTTTTGGCATTAATAAGGCACTATTAGTAAGCCCCTGAGACATTTTGTTTTATAACCAAAGAGCTGTAGTAAAAAAATGGTCAATTCCACAATTCTTGATTATCTTGAGTTATCTTGAGATGATTTCGGGGCTTTTTAGTGTCCCCGCGGCCCGGTCCTCGACCAGGCCTCCACCCCCAGGAAGCAGCCCGTGACAGCTGACTAACACCCAGGTACCTATTTTACTGCTAGGTAACAGGGGCATAGGGTGAAAGAAACTCTGCCCATCGTTTCTCGCCGGCGCCTGGGATCGAACCCAGGACCACAGGATAACAAGTCCCGCGTGCTGTCCGCTCGGCCGACCGGCTCCCTGTTTATTCATTCCCTGTCCCTAAATCTCCATCGGCGGATAATGCTGTACATCAATCGCAGACAAAGCTAAGGGCACTGGGTGCATACTGTACGAACGCAGGCTAAGTCTATACGCACACCCTTCAGTTGGCTGGTGTTTAAGCCTGATCCAGTAACATAAATTTCTCTTAAATATTCAATTTACATCAAATTATATATTTTTGTGTTATGTATTTAGTTTAGCAACATTATTACGATAATAAGAGCTATAAAAAATACTTATTTTGAAACTGATTTATTTATTTCATTATTTCGAAGCCATAGGTCACTGAACTGTGGCGACGAAATCGAACAAAACACCGCCTGGTGTTGTGTTCGATTTCCAGTAACATATATTTCTCTCAAATATTCAATTTACATCAAATTATATATTTTTGGGTTACATATTTAGTTTAGCAACATTATTACGGTAATAAGAGCTATAAAAATACTTACTTTGGAACTAATTTATTAATTTTATTATTTCGAAGCCGTAGATCGCTGAACTGTGGCGACGAAATCGAACACAACACAACAAGCATGGTGTATGGACAGGGATTAGACCCGTCTACTCGTGCTGGAGTTGTGCTGCCAATAATGTGAACAATTTCTCAAATAGGAGATATCTACCTTATTACAGTATATTTTGGTCTTATTTAGTTTGGTTTAATTAGGATAATAAAGAGTTATTAAAACACCAGTTTTAGAAATGATTTATTAATGTGAAACGTTCAAAGCCATGGGTCACTGAACTATGACAACACAGACGAAAGTGAGTGAAACCTCACTGTAAAGGGAAGTTTACTGTACAGTATTCCCTTATCTGTCCACCCTCACTCGTCTTGTTTCATCACAGAAAATGTGTAAGAAGATTTCAACATATTAGCTAGCTATTCATGCTTCAGCCTTTAAATTAATTTACAAAGATACGTGTGCCACAAATCGGTGAACGAAAATCATTGAAACTCAGTCGTTCACTTCTGTGGACCACTCTGGCTGGTGTTTGGTTAATATGCGTCACTTCTTGTGGACCATTCTGGCTGGTGTTTGGTTTATATGATTCACTTGTTGTGTGGTCCACTTGTGTGATCCAACTTGTCTTATGAAGGAATTATTAATTGTAATCTGTGATAGAATGAGACAGTTTTCCACCACTCTGTGAACTCTGTCCCAACATCGTAAGCTTGTGGACCACTTGTGGTCCACTTGTGTGGTCCACTTGTGTGGTCCATTTGTGTGATCCATTTGTGTGATCTAACTTGGCATATGAAGGAATTATTAAATGTAATCTGTGATGGGATGGTAAAGTTTTCTACCACTGTGAACTCTGTCCCAACATCATAAGTGGACCACAAGTGGACCACTTGTGGACCACATGTGCGGTCCACTTGTGTGGTCCACTTGTGTGATCGAACTTGTCATATGAAGGAATTAATAATTGTAATCTGTGATAGAATGTGAAACTTTTCCACCAGTCTGTGAACTCTGTCTCGACGTCGTAAGCAAATCCGAACATCCCCCGCTTCGGCGAACCATTGTTCGTCGAACCGGGTGAGTAAATCCGGCCTGAAAAGTGTGCGAACTAGCCGGAGATTCGTTGAATCGGGGTACGTTGAATCGAGGTTGTACTGTAACTACTAGCAGAGGCGGGGAAAAAACGAGGAACACGCTCATTAAAGATCCTAACCCCACGACTCAAAGAAACAGCTAAAAATTTAATAATTTGGAAGGCTAATTTATTACTAATCAATAATCACTGCTGGGGAATTCATATAACATTTTTATTTTGAGGACTCTCATGTCTTACCATGCTCTGACAACTAAAAACAAAGTTAAGTATCTGCATCAGAATATTGGTTTTTCTATATTATCGGAGAATCAATATTGGCTAGCAAGTTAATAATCACTAAACATTACTGATACAGTTATTAAACAAAATTTTGCCATCATTACAACTTTACTACAATACAAACAACTGAATATTTCTTAAAAACTGAAGAAACATTATCATGTACCATACTATTAAATACTACAGGAAGAGCTGTAACTACAATCAAACAACCAAATGTAGAGTACTGTACTCACACAAATAATCTGCGTACAAGAAACCAATATTTCCTCCCATGTCGATCAAACCCTAAAGGGTCTTGTCTGCATAGAATTCCTGAAGTCTCCATAGGAGATATACAGTCAGTAACACCCTCAACCTGTAGGATAAATCACAAAATATATACTGTAATTATCATACAATGTTGTCAAGAAGAATTATACACCGAGGACAGGTGAAACACTTTAAAATAAACTTAGGCTCTCAAATGTAACTGTCACTTACCATATAAAATATAAAACAGTACAGTACTGTACTGTGTACTCCAAATCACACGGAACCTGTTGCTTCGAAATGATGCTTTGAATGGAAGCTTTAATACTGCACTGTGCTGGCTGAGAAAAACTCGCTCACCTAAAACTTCGGCCGCCGAGAAAACACCAATTTCAAATTTTCATATCCTTTCAAAATGAAAGCGTGATTGGTTGGGTATGAAATG
>WNGS01012325.1:8726-20629 GCA_020271785.1 Procambarus virginalis
TAATTGGATAGACGGGCGGATTGATAGATAGATGGATGGATGGATAGATGGAGGAAAAGATGGATATAATAGGTGAATGGATAGATGGAGACAAGAAGGACGGATTTTATGAATAGATAATAGAGGGATGTATAGATTAAATGACCGACTATAATCTTCGTTCCAGGCATTGTTATCCAGCCACTCTTTCTATACATCCAGTTATCTTTTATCTTACCAATCCATCCATCTACTATATTCACCAATTTTGACATTTAACCACTTATTTATCCATTCCTCAATTCATCTATCTTTCTCCCAGTCTATCTATTCATCAATCCCTCAATACATCTTTTTTCTCTTAGTCTATCAATTCATCTTTCTACCTATCTACCCATCTAGCTATCCCTCTATCTGGCTGTCTATGACTCAACCCAGAGACATAAAAAACTTCCTCATAAAATGAATGCTTTTTATGACAGGAACTTTACCTTTATGAGAGGGAGCGCTGTTTTTATTAGATGGGGATATCTCTTTGTAAGAGGAAGTGCTGTTTTTTTTTGTGAGACGAAGTGTTTTTTGCGAGACTGTTGCGTTTGTCGTGGAGCTTTTTTTTTTATCAGCAATACTGTTTTATGAGAGGGGTGTTATTTAAGTGAGACGAAGTGCTGCTGTCATAGATGGACTACTGTTTCTCAGATCGGTACTGCTCTCTTGACACACACGGCGTCCTTTTGTGAGACGAATGCTGTTTTTGAGAGTGTTGTTGTCTTAGTGTAGAGAATTGCTGTTGTCTTGGTGTAGTGTTGGTGTCTTGGTGTAGAGTGTTGTTGTCTTGGTGTAGTGTTACTGTCTTGGTGTAGAGTGTTGTAGTCTTGGTGTAGAGTGTTACTGTCTTGGTGTAGAGTGTTGTAGTCTTGGTGTAGAGTGTTGTTGTCTTGGTGTAGAGTGTTGTTGTCTTGGTGTAGAGTGTTGATGTCTTGGTGTAGAGTGTTGGAGTCTTGGTGTAGAGTGTTGTTGTCTTGGTGTAGAGTGTTGTTGTCTTGGTGTAGAGTGTTGTTGTCTTGGTGTAGTGTTGGTGTCTTAGTGTAGAGTGTTGTCGTCTTGGTGTAGAGTGTTGTTGTCTTGGTGTAGAGTGTTGTTATCTTGGTGTAGAGTGTTGTTGTCTTGGTGTAGAGTGTTGGTGTCTTGGTGTAGTGTTGGTGTCTTGGTGTAGTGTTGGTGTCTTGGTGTAGTGTTGGTGTCTTGGTGTAGAGTGTTGTTGTCTTGGTGTAGAGTGTTGCTGTCTTGGTGTAGAGTGTTGTTGTCTTGGTGTAGAGTGTTGTTGTCTTGGTGTAGAGTGTTGTTGTCTTGGTGTAGAGTGTTGGTGTCTTGGTGTAGTGTTGGTGTCTTGGTGTAGAGTGTTGTTGTCTTGGTGTAGAGTGTTACTGTCTTGGTGTAGAGTGTTGTTGTCTTGGTGTAGAGTGTTGTTGTCTTGGTGTAGAGTGTTGTTGTCTTGGTGTAGAGTGTTGGTGTCTTGGTGTAGAGTGTTGGTGTTTTGGTGTAGAGTGTTGGTGTCTTGGTGTAGTGTTGGTGTCTTGGTGTAGTGTTGGTGTCTTGGTGTAGTGTTGGTGTCTTGTTGTAGAGTGTTGTTGTCTTGGTGTAGTGTTGGTGTCTTGGTGTAGAGTGTTGTTGTCTTGGTGTAGAGTGTTGTTGTCTTGGTGTAGAGTGTTGTTGTCTTGGTGTAGAGTGTTGGTGTCTTGGTGTAGAGTGTTGGTGTCTTGGTGTAGTGTTGGTGTCTTGGTGTAGAGTGTTGGTGTCTTGGTGTAGAGTGTTGGTGTCTTGGTGTAGAGTGTTGTTGTCTTGGTGTAGAGTGTTGTTGTCTTGGTGTAGAGTGTTGTTGTCTTGGTGTAGAGTGTTGGTGTCTTGGTGTAGAGTGTTGGTGTCTTGGGGTAGTGTTGGTGTCTTGGTGTAGTGTTGGTGTCTTGGTGTAGAGTGTTGTTGTCTTGGTGTAGAGTGTTGCTGTCTTGGTGTAGAGTGTTACTGTCTTGGTGTAGAGTGTTGGTGTCTTGGTGTAGAGTGTTGTTGTCTTGGTGTAGAGTGTTACTGTCTTGGTGTAGAGTGTTACTGTCTTGGTGTAGTGTTGGTGTCTTGGTGTAGTGTTGTTGTCTTGGTGTAGAGTGTTGTTGTCTTGGTGTAGAGTGTTGTTGTCTTGGTGTAGAGTGTTGTTGTCTTGGTGTAGAGTGTTGTTGTCTTGGTGTAGAGTGTTACTGTCTTGGTGTAGTGTGTTGGTGTCTTGGTGTAGTGTGTTGTTGTCTTGGTGTAGAGTGTTGTTGTCTTGGTGTAGAGTGTTGTTGTCTTGGTGTAGAGTGTTGTTGTCTTGGTGTAGAGTGTTGTTGTCTTGGTGTAGAGTGTTGTTGTCTTGGTGTAGAGTGTTGTTGTCTTGGTGTAGTGTTGTTGTCTTGGTGTAGTGTTGGTGTCTTGGTGTAGAGTGTTGGTGTCTTGGTGTAGTGTTGGTGTCTTGGTGTAGTGTTGGTGTCTTGGTGTAGAGTGTTGTTGTCTTGGTGTAGTGTTGGTGTCTTGGTGTAGAGTGTTGGTGTCTTGGTGTAGAGTGTTGTTGTCTTGGTGTAGTGTTGGTGTCTTGGTGTAGAGTGTTGTTGTCTTGGTGTAGAGTGTTGTTGTCTTGGTGTAGAGTGTTGTTGTCTTGGTGTAGAGTGTTGTTGTCTTGGTGTAGAGTGTTGGTGTCTTGGTGTAGAGTTGGTGTCTTGGTGTAGTGTTGGTGTCTTGGTGTAGAGTGTTGGTGCCTTGGTGTAGAGTGTTGGTGTCTTGGTGTAGAGTGTTGTTGTCTTGGTGTAGAGTGTTGTTGTCTTGGTGTAGAGTGTTGTTGTCTTGGCGTAGAGTGTTGTTGTCTTGGTGTAGAGTGTTGGTGTCTTGGTGTAGAGTGTTGTTGTCTTGGTGTAGAGTGTTGTTGTCATGGTGTAGTGTCGTTGTCTTGGTGTAGTGTTGGTGTCTTGGTGTAGAGTGTTGGTGTCTTGGTGTAGTGTTGGTGTCTTGGTGTAGTGTTGGTGTCTTTGTGTAGAGTGTTGGTGTCTTGGTGTAGAGTGTTGTTGTCTTGATGTAGTGTTGGTGTCTTGGTGTAGAATGTTGGTGTCTTGGTGTAGAGTGTTGGTGTCTTGGTGTAGAGTGTTGGTGTCTTGGTGTAGTGTTGTTGTCTTGGTGTAGTGTTGGTGTCTTGGTGTAGTGTTGGTGTCTTGGTGTAGTGTTGTTGTCTTGGTGTAGTGTTGGTGTCTTGGTGTAGAGTGTTGGTGTCTTGGTGTAGTGTTGTTGTCTTGGTGTAGTGTTGGTGTCTTGGTGTAGAGTGTTGGTGTCTTGGTGTAGTGTTGGTGTCTTGGTGTAGTGTTGGTGTCTTGGTGTAGTGTTGGTGTCTTGGTGTAGAGTGTTGGTGTCTTGGTGTAGTGTACTCACCTATTTCTACTCACCTATTTGTGCTTGCGGGGGTTGAGCTTTGGCTCTTTGGTCCCGCCTCTCAACTGTCAATCAACCGGTGTACAGATTCCCGAGCCTACTGGGCTCTATCATATCTACACTTGAAACTGTGTATGGAGTCAGCCTCCACCACATCACTGCCTAAAGCATTCCATCCGTTAATTACTCTGACACTGAAAAAGTTCCTTCTAACGTCTCTGTGGCTCATGTGGGTACTCAGTTTCTACCTGTGTCCCCTTGTTCGCGTCCCCCCAGTGTTGAATAGTTTGTCCTTGTCTACCCGGTCGATTCCTCTGAGGATTTTGTAGGTTGTGATCATATCTCCCCTTACTCTTCTGTCTTCCAGTGTCGTAAGGTGCATTTCCCGCAGCCTTTCCTCGTAACTCATGCCTCTTAGTTCTGGGACTAGTCTAGTGGCATACCTTTGGACTTTTTCCAGCTTCGTCTTGTGCTTGACAAGGTACGGGCTCCATGCTGGGGCTGCATACTCCAGGATTGGTCTTACATATGTGGTGTACAAGATTCTGAATGATTCCTTACACAGGTTCCTGAACGCTGTTCTGATGTTAGCCAGCCTCGCATATGCCGCAGATGTTATCCTTTTTATGTGGGCTTCAGGAGACAGGTTTGGTGTGATATCAACTCCTAGATCTTTCTCTCTGTCCGTTTCATTAAGTACTTCATCTCCTATTCTGTATCCTGTGTCTGGCCTCCTGTTTCCACTGCCTAGTTTCATTACTTTGCATTTACTCGGGTTGAACTTCAACAGCCATTTGTTGGACCATTCACTCAGTCTGTCTAGGTCGTCTTGTAGCCTCCTACTATCGTCCTCAGTTTCAATCCTCCTCATAATTTTTGCATCATCGGCAAACATTGAGAGAAACGATTCTATACCCTCTGGGAGATCATTTACATATATCAGAAACAGTATAGGTCCAAGGACTGACCCCTGCGGGACTCCACTTGTAACGTCTCGCCAATCTGAGACCTCACCCCTCACACTGACTCTTTGTCTCCTGTTGCTTAGGTACTCCTGTATCCAACGGAGTACCTTCCCTTTCACTCCAGCCTGCATCTCCAGCTTTTTCACTAGCCTCTTGTGTGGCACTGTATCAAAGGCTTTCTGACAATCCAAAAATATGCAGTCTGCCCACCCTTCTCTTTCTTGCCTTATTTTTGTTGCCTGGTCGTAGAATTCAAGTAACCCTGTGAGGCAGGACCTGCCATCCCTGAATCCATGTTGGTGCTGTGTTACAAAGTTCTTTCGCTCCAGGTGCTCCACTAGCTTTCTTCGCACAATCTTCTCCATCAGCTTGCATGGTATGCAGGTTAGGGACACTGGCCTGTAATTCAGTGCCTCCTGTCTATCCCCTTTCTTGTATATCGGGACTACATTAGCTGCTTTCCAAATTTCTGGCAGTTCCCCTGTTGCCAGAGATTTGTTATACACTATGGAGAGTGGTAGGCACAGTTCTTCTGCTCCTTCCTTAAGTATCCAAGGAGAGATTCCATCTGGGCCTATAGCCTTTGTCACATCCAACTCTAGTAAACACTTTTTACTTCCCGCTTGTAATCTCAAACTCTTCCAGTGGTTCCTGGTTAGCTATCCCCTCTCTTAACTCTGGGATTTCTCCTTGTTCTAGGGTGAAGACCTCTTGGAATTTCTTATTCAGTTCCTCACATACTTCCTTGTCGTTTGTAGTGAATCCTTCTGCCCCTATCCTTAATTTCATAACCTGTTCCTTTACTGTTGTTTTTCTCCTGATGTGGCTATGCAGCAATTTAGGCTGAGTCTTTGCCTTGCTTGCGATGTCGTTTTCGTATTGTCTTTCCGCCTCTCTTCTCATCCTGACATATTCATTCCTGGCATTCTGGTATCTTTCTCTGCTCTCCAGTGTCCTGTTATTCCTATAGTTTCTCCATGCCCTTTTACTTTGTTGCTTAGCTAGCCTACATCTCTGATTAAACCATGGGTTTCTCATCTTCATTTCACTGTTTTCCTTTTGGGCTGGGACAAACTTGTTTGCTGCTTCCTTGCACTTTGCGTGATGTAGTCCATCATATCTTGGGCCGTCTTTTCCCTGAGCTCTGTTTCCCATGCTATGTCTGTTAGGAATTTTCTTATCTCCTCATAGTTTCCCTTTCGGTATGCTAACCTTTTGGTTTCAGTATCTCTCCTCGAGTTCAATAACCCTTCTTCAATCAGGTACTCAAACTCCAATACACTGTGGTCGCTCATCCCTACTGGGGCCTCAAAACCGATTTCTCTTATGTCAGAGTCGTTCAGGGTGAAGACCAGGTCGAGTCTCGCTGGTTCGTCATTTCCTCTCATCCTTGTGGGTTCTCTGACATGCTGGGTTAAGAAGTTTCTAGTCACCACCTCCAGTAGTTTGGCTCTCCACGTATCCTCGCCGCCATGCGGTTCCTTGTTCTCCCAATCAATTCTTCCGTGATTGAAGTCCCCCATGATGAGCAGGTGGGATCTATTTCTACAGGCAGCAGAGGCTGCCCTCTCAATTATAGTGTTAACTGCCATGTTGTTGTTTCATACTCTTGACTGGGTCTTCTGTCATTTGGTGGAGGGTTATATATTACTGCTACTACTATCCTTGGTCCTCCCATTGTCATGGTGCCTGCTATGTAGTCTCTGAAACCCTCACAGCCCGGGATAGCCATCTCCTTAAAACTCCATTCCTTTCTCATGAGTAGGGCCACTCCGCCTCCTCCCCTACCTTCCCTCTCTTTCCTTATTACTGTGTACTCCTGGGGAAACACAGCATTCGTTATGATTCCAGAGAGTTTTGTCTCAGTGAGTCCGATTACATCTGGGTTCACCTCTTGTGCTCTTTCCCTTAGTTCACTTGTCTTGCTTGTGATCCCATCTATGTTCGAGTACATTACCTGAAACTGACTCTCTTCTGCTTCTCCTCTTGGGGGGGACCTGTGGGGTCTGGGGTGAGCGGGAGCTGGAGGATCTGGTATGGGGAGACTGGTGGAGGAGGAAGGGCTTGGGGGGGTGGAGGGGAGGGGGGAGGGAGGGGGGGGGGGAGAGGGGGAGGGTAGAGGGGGGTGGGGGGGGGGTGAGAGGGGAAGGGTTGGGGGGGTGGGTGAGAGGGGGAGGGTTGAGGGGGGTGAGAGGAGGAAGGGTGGGGGGATGGGGGAGAAGGGGGGGTTTGGGAGGGCAGTATAGGGGGGAGGGCTTGGGGGCTTGGGGGGAAAGGGAAGGCTGAGGTGGGTGAGGAAGAGGGGAGGGTGTTGGGGAGTGGTGGAGAGGGGAAGGCTTAGGTGGGGTGGGGGAGAGTGGGGGGCTTAGGGGGGCAGGGGAGAACGGAGGGCTTGTGGGTGGGAGAGACTGGAGGGCATGTGGGAGAAGGGAGGGCTTGGGGGATGGGGGAGAAGGGTGGTCCTGGGGGGAGGGGGGAGTGGGAGGAGGGGGATGAGCGGGAGGAGGGGGGTGAGTGGGAGAAGGGGGGTGGGGGGGGGAAGGGTGATTTAGGTGGGTACTTATTGGAGGGCTGACAGGGGTTGGGGCAGGTAGGGTGTCTGTTGGGTAGAATGTGGGGATGGTGTCGCACTCCTGTGGCTAGTGCACTGTTTGAAGTGGGTTCCCCACTCCCCTCTGGGATTGTGTGGATCGGGGTTGTGGCTCCCTGATTCCTTTCTCTCTCCCTGCGCTCCTTCCTCGCGTCTGCTGCCTGCTTTCTCTCTTCCCTTGTCATATCCCTCTGTAGGAATACTTTTTTGAACTTCTCTACATTTGCTAGACAGCACTTCTTTCTAACAGTCCTCTTTCGTGCTTTTCTCATGAATACCACCTTTATCATTCGGTCTCTGTCCTTGTTGTACTTTCCAAGCCTGAAAACCTTTTCAACATTTTGTACAGTTCCCTCCATGCTTACCTCTTTAAGGATCTCTTTAACTATGTTTTTGTCCTTGTCTCTCCGCTCCTTGGCCTGGCCCTGTTTGCTCTTTAATGCCAGCCACTACTACTGCTCTTTTTTCTCTATCAGCCGGCTAGTACATCTAGCTGCTTCCTGAGAGGAGGCCACTTCCATGGCAACTTCCTTAACTGCAGACCTGGCCTCAGGGCTCTTTTTAATCATTTCAGCAAATGAGAGCTGGGGTGTTGAGGTCCCCTCCACAGTAGCATTCCTGTCTCCCTGAGGCACGGTTTGTGTCTGGGTATTGTGGAGAAGTCTCCTTCNGAAAATAGCTCAATATCTTGTTGCCAACTGGGATCATTTGTGAATTTTGGATGACGAGAAGGTAGAAGCGATGGCAATCAGTAGCAGCAGCACCCACACAGCGCTTCGTAGCATGATGAAGTTCCTGAAGGAACAAATGTTTTCAGAATTACTCTTATTGTCACCAGCCTCTCTCTCTCTCTCTCTCTCTCTCTCTCTCTCTCTCTCTCTTCTCTCTCTCTCTCTCTCTCTCTCTCTCTCTCTCTCTCTCTCCTCTCTCTCCTCAGCTTTGAGAGTACTTTCTAAGACCTACTCACCACAAAACAAATGGAATATAGATATATAGACCCTCAACCCATCCTCCTGATCAAATATTATTTTTTGTAACAGGGTGGACGATCGTACAAATATGGATGTGATGGACAATTTCCGGAAAAGAGTCCGGAAAAAATAAAGCTTAAACAAAAGTTATGTATTAGTATAGGCCTAGTATAGCACATATGTGTACTATTTTAGGCTGGGATGGTTAGGTTAGGTTTCATTAGCACCATAAATGGGAAAACGTTTTCGGTTAGTCCAGATTCAGTAATACAAAAGTCTACTCTCTATTGATCCATCACGTCCATATGTTTGTGATCGAGCACATCGTTACTACAAGTACTTTAATTTTAGGATGATGGGCTTAGTACCAATATCGTACATGTATGGATGTTATATTAAAAGACATTCAATGTCAACTTGGGGTCATGATACAGCGCGTTTGACTAGTTCATCCGCCACCTCGTTCAGCACTCTTCCAACATGAGATGGAATCCACATAAATTTCACTTTGTGACCTTTCAGCTGTATATCATTTAACCTATTCTTACAAGCCTGCACTATGGACATAAAGATTGGATTTCAACTGTTCAATGAATCAAGTGCTCCTCGGCTATCGTCAAATACGAAAACATCTTTTATCGTCTTGACGTACTTCCTCCAAACCACCCAGAATGGTTCAGCTTGTGTGATGAAATATAATTACCAAGTCAAAGTTCAATTTTCCTGTTCACAGTTCCATACTCAGTGTATATCTTTATCAGGACACAACACCCTGCCCTGCCATCTTCCGCCACCAACCCGTCACAATATACATGTAAACTATTGTCTCTTGGTAACATAATTGCCAACCATGATTCCCGTGGTTGCCTTCCATTTACGGTGTAGACACCTTCCGGTCTTCTCCATCTTCATTACCTTACTATACAGAAAATAACTTTTCTTACTATACAACTGAATTTTATTTTCTTCCTATAAATTAATTTAATTTATTTCGTAACTGCTGGTAATTATTATGCTGGCAAGAAGGACTAATAGTAACTGCATAAAATTTAAGGGGAGAGACCCATGCTTGGTAATTACGGTAGTCGCTCTTGCCTAGTTAACCTTCCACCCAGCAACCCAATCATAACTCTCCCCTATGTTTCATGGAATATATGGTGTGTGTGTCTCTGTATAGAATAAGTTTACGTGTATACGCATTTGTGAGTATGTGTTTGTACTCACTTAGTTGTGCTTGCGGGGGTTGAGCTTTGGGTCTTTAGTCCCGCCTCTCAACTGTCTATCAACTGCTGTACAGATTCCTGAGCCTATTGGGCTCTATCAAATTTTCAATTGAAACTGTGTATGGAGTCAGCCTCCATCACATCACTACTTAATGCATTCCATTTGTTAACTACTCTGACACTGAAAAAATTCTTTCTGATGTCTCTGTGCCTCATCTGGGTACTAAATTTCCACCTGTGTCCCCTTGTTCGTGTTCCACCCCTGCAAAAGAGTTTGTCTTTGTCCACCCTGTCAATTCCCCCTCAGAATTTTGTAGGTGGTTATCATGTCTCCCCTTACTCTTCTGTTTTCCAGGGAAGTGAGGTTCGGCTCCTTTAGCCTTTCCTCGTAGCTCATTCCTCTCAGTTCCGGGATGAGCCTGGTGGCATACCGCTGAATCTTCTCTAACTTTGTCTTGAGTTTAACTAGGTATGGACTCCAAGCTGGAGCTGCATATTCCAGGATTGGTCTGACATAAGTGGTATACAGGGTCCTGAACGATTCTTTACACAAGTTTCTAAAGGCAGTTCTTATGTTGGCCAGTCTAGCATATGCCGCTGATGATATTCTTTTGATGTGGGCCTCTGGGGACATGTTCGGTGTGATATCAACCCCCAGATCTTTCTCTCTATTTGACTCTTGCAGGATTTGACCTCCCAGATGGTACCTTGTGTTCAGCCTCCTGCTCCCTTTGCCTAATTTCATTACCTTACACTTTCCTGAGTTGAACTTTAACAGCCATTTTCTAAACCATTTCTCCAGTTTGTCCTGGTCATCCTGTAGTCTCTGTCTATCTACATCCGTCTTGATTCTTCTCATAATTTTTGCATCATCAGAAAACATTGAGAGGAACAAGTCTATACCCTCCGGGAGATCGTTTACATATATTAGAAACAGGATGGGTCCAAGTACTGAGCCCTGTGGGACTCCGCTGGTGACATCTCGCCACTCTGATGTCCCCCCCCTCACCGTTACTCGCTGTTTCCTGTTGCTTAAGTACTCCCTTATCCACTGGAGCACCTTCCCTTTTACTCCTGCCTGTTGCTCCAACTTTTTTAACAGCGTTTTATGGGGTACTGTGTCAAAGGCTCTTTGACAGTCCAGGAAAATGCAGTCGGCCCACCCTTCTCTTTCCTGCCTAATTTTTGTTGCATGATCATAGAATTCTATTAAACCTGTGAGGCACGATTTACCATCCCTGAACCCATGTTGGTGGTGCGTTACAAAGTTATTTCCCTTCAGATGCTCTACGAACCTTTTCCTCACGATCTTCTCCATCACCTTGCATGGTATACAAGTTAGGGAAACTGGCCTATAGTTCTGTGCCTCTTGCCTGTCACCCTTCTTGTATATTGGGACCACGTTAGCTGTCTTCCAACTTTCTGGTAGATCTCCTGTTTCCAGTGACCTGTTATACACCACAGAGAGTGGTACACTTAGTACTTCTGCACCTTCCTTTAATATCCATGGTGAGATTCTGTCAGGCCCAACAGCCTTTGTCACATCCAACTCCAGCAGACACCTTTTGACCTCATCACTGGTGAGGTCAAATTCCTCCAAGGTTGCTAGGTTTGCCTCCTCCTCATTTAGTGCAGGGGCTTCTCCTTGTTCTATTGTGAAGACCTCCTGGAATCTCTTGTTGAGTTTTTCGCACACCTCCTTGTCATTCTCAGTGTATCTGTTCTCCCCTTTTTCAATTTCATCACTTGTTCCTTCACTGCTGTTTTCCTCCTGATGTGGTTGTGTCTTGGCTTTACTCGCTATGTCATTTTCAAACTGTCTCTCTGCTTCTGTGTGTGTATTCACCTATTTGTGCTTGCGGGGGTTGAGCGTTGGCTCTTTGGTCCCGCCTCTCAACTGTCAATCAACTGGTGTACAGATTCCTGAGCCTACTGGACTCTATCATATCTACATTTGAAACTGTGTT
Source organism: Procambarus virginalis (assembly GCA_020271785.1). Lineage (NCBI taxonomy): Eukaryota > Metazoa > Arthropoda > Malacostraca > Decapoda > Cambaridae > Procambarus > Procambarus virginalis. The sequence goes on from WNGS01012325.1 coordinate 19,866, forward strand.
TGGAGCCAGCCTCCTCCACATCACTGCCTAATGCATTCCATCCGTAAACTACTCCGACACTGAAAAAGTTCCTTCTAACGTCCCTGTGGCTCATGTGGGCACTCAGTTTCCACCTGTGTCCCCTTGTTCGCGTACCACCAGTGTTGAATAGTTTATCCTTGTCTACCCGGTCGATTCCCCTGAGGATTTTGTAGGTTGTGATCATGTCTCCCTTACTCTTCTGTCTTCCAGTGTCGTAAGGTGCATTTCCCGCAGCCTTTCCTCGTAACTCATGCCTCTAAGTTCTGGTACTAGTCTAATGGCATACCTTTGAACTTTTTCCAGCTTCGTCTTGTGCTTGACAAGGTACGGGCTCCATGCTGGGGCCGCATACTCCAGGATTGGTCCTACATATGTGGTGTACAAATTTCTGAATCATTCCTTACACAGGTTCTTGAACGCTGTTCTGATGTTAGCCAGCCTCGCATATGCCGCAGACGTTATTTTTTTTTATGTTGGCTTCAGGAGATAGGTTTGGTGTGATATCAACTCCTAGATCTTTCTCTCTGTCCGTTTCATTAAATACTTCATCTCCTATTCTGTATTCTGTGTCTGGCCTCTGTTTCCACCGCCTAGTGTTCATTACTTTGCATTTACTCGGTTGAACTTAAGCAGCCATTTGTTGGACCATTCACTCAGTCTGTCTAGGTCATCTTGTAGCCTTCTCTATCATCCTCAGTTTCAATCCTCCTCATAATTTTTGCATCATCGGCAAACATTGAGTA
>WNGS01012325.1:35662-48162 GCA_020271785.1 Procambarus virginalis
CACCCCAGAAGTGACTCGAACCCATACTCCCAGGAGCAACGCAACTGGTATGTACAGGGATGCCTTAAACCACTTGACCATCACGACCGGACATAAGGAAGTGATAGCCGAGGCTATATAAACCACTTCCCCGCCGGCACCTGGATGGTTATCTTGGGCATAGCATTTTATCAAATCACCTCATTTTTGGGGCAACACGTGAGGAACACAAAATGTCCGGTCGTGATGGTCAAGTGGTTTAAGGCATCCCTGTACATACCAGTTGCGTTGCTCCTGGGAGTATGGGTTCGAGTCACTTCTGGGGTGTGAGTTTGATATATATATATATATATATATATATATATATATATATATATATATATATATATATATATATATATATATATATATATATATATATATATGCGGAAAAACCACAAAGAATTGGAGAAAGGGGGGTGAACGTTTTGGCTTGTCAAGGCCTTTGTCAACACCAGACTGTTTTTGTGTCACCAGACGAGTCTGGTGTTGACAAAGGCCTTGAAAAGCCGAAACGTTCACCCCCTTTCTCCAATTCTTTGTGGTTTCTCCGCATATATATATATATATATATGTATATATATATATATATATATATATATATATATATATATATATATATATATATATAACCTTCCGCACTTTGGAACAATGAAGGAGCTGAGGGGGGAAAGGTGAAGGTGCTGAGTGAAGGTGATGGTGCATAGAGGAAAGTGAAAGTGTTGAAAGCAATGTGAAGGGGTTAGAAGGTGAAATAGAAAAAAAAGGTTAATAAGAAGACGGGGCTATGGGGAAGGTGATGGGACTAAAGGGAGAAAAAGTGACGTGGAAGGAATGACAAATACTCGGCACGAGGCTCGAGGTGGACTTGAGGTTGACGGTAAGTGGGTGTGCTGATGGTCCGCCAGGGGTCTGAGACACTCGTCCGGCTGCGTACAAACGCTCCGGAGACCCCCCCCCCCCCACCTTCTACTCCTTGCCCACTTTGCTTGTCTTTTTCTTTTTCTTGTCAATAGTTATAAAGGATAACAAAAAATATTAATAAATCAACTGATTCATAGATGAGGGAAATACAGAGACAACGAGCGTCATTGATGAAAATACTTTGATAATTTATATAAATTATTGTACACCGATGCACGAACGATATAATTTGGTGTCAATTTCACTTTCTCGCAGTACTTGTTTTTTATGTCCGTAGAAAATTAATAATGTTTTAGAAAAATCCAATTATTAGAGTCGTGTTCATTTAATGAAGTTCCTTCTTATCATGGACCATATCACACTCATACGAAATCATTTCATCTCAAATAATTTTAAAGCGTTTTTCTTATCCTGCTTCTGAATTGTGAGTCTAGATAGTTTTTTATCTAATACAATTTATTAAGCTTTCGCTGGATCCTTTCATCAAATATAAAAACTAAGATACAGTGCTGGTACAAAGAATAGTGTAACTCACCCGGACGCCAAATACCCTTCTTATCAAGACTAGGGACAGGTACTGACAGAGTTTGTTGCCTAACTGTCCCCCTGCGTTCATTGTGACATAAGGCAGCGAACAGTCTGCAAGAGGAAGCCAAAATATCATTAGGAGGAATAACTTGGCACTGATTATCAACAACATAATAGGCATTTGATTCCTAAAGAATTTGACAACAAAAATATATCCATATGTATAACACACCATTGGGTTATCCCACAGCTGTTAATAACGGATCTTTTTTCCACGGCTTACATAAACGTCGGCTTCACCATCTCCACCAAAAAAGGCGTAGCTGTAATTATTGGCTGTAACTACGTTTTTGTCACCGTCAAGGGTTAAAAGCTCACCAACGTTGACAGGTATACATAACCACTACAGTAAACTATCATTATTATGCATCAGAACGTCTCTAGCCACGATGAACCCAGACACTCTCCTATAAGCTCAACTCATCCTATTCGCAGGAGCTTTAGGCTTCACTTAGAAATGTGCCCTCACAAGGGTATTCCCAAGGAAGTTCCCTTTCTCCACGCAATCCGTGGTGGGTCTGCTGGGAAAGACCTCCATGCTGAATGTCCATTGAAAGTTGTATTTATCTAATCCCACAGGTTGTTGAGTTCTCTTCTTATCCTGTTTGATGTTGTTGGAATATATAAAGTTGGTAGAATCACTCTTGGAGGGCCGCACAGGCTTCTGCCTTTCCTGTAGAAGTGAATTCCTTTGAAGTGGTGCTAATTTAATCATGGCTTCTCTCAATATTGACTGTGGGTACCCTGTCTCACAAAAGAAATCCGAGAGCTTTGAAACGTTTTACATTCCCTAGCGTTTCACAATCCCAGAATATGAAATGCGGGGCCTTGAGGTTATCTTGAGATGATTCCTGGGCCTAGCGTCTCCACGGCCCGGTCCTTGACCAGGCCTTCATTTGTTACTCATTTCCAGGAAGTAACCCGTAGCAGTTGTCTAACTCCCAGGTACCTATTTACTGATAGGTGAACAGAGGTATCAGGGTGAAAGAAACTCTGCCCACTTGTTTCCACCACCACCGGGGATCGAACCCGGAATATTACAACTACGAATCCCGAGCGCTGTCAGTCCCCTGACGGCTAGTTTCCAGACCAATTTTGGGCTGGTTTCAAATTTTCTTCTTCGCTTGAAATGATCTTCATACGTATACACAAGGAGTTGGGTAATGATCTTTTGTGGGAGTGCGGACGGCATGTTGAATATAGCAAGAGTAAATTTGACTCCTTGCATTATACCTTGGTATGAAGCCGTCTCTCTGTCAAAACGTGCAGAGGGCATTATATTGTTTATTTAAAGTTGTTCAATGTCAACCAGTATTTTTTGACTAGTTGTATATGAAAAGGACTACAATTGTTCCAAGTTTCAGTACTGCAGCGTTAATAGAAAGGGAGATCTTTTTATTTTTTTTTTCAACGAATTTTACACATTTTCAAATCTAAATAAAATAACACACCTTTCAGATATAATTATTCTAATACACTTTTCTGACACATTAGTATATAATAAAGGATCGGTAGTAAGATATTTTCCAAATCATCTTTAGTTTTTCTAATATAAATTTTTAAAGTTCCCCCAAAATTATGCAAATATGTCATGTTTATTGCTATTATAAAACCAATAAATGAACTTAGGATAAAACGCTTACTACCGATTTTTGAGACATACACTTTACATACAAGATGTAAGTTTCATGTAAATTGAATAAAAAATAAAAACGTTATTTGAATGTTTATGTTACTTGAAAATAAATACGAAGATAATAAAGTCTAAGGTGCTGCCATCTGTGGCTGAGGTTGACATAACCAGTTTTCTCCAAAATTGGCACCCTTACAGATAGGCTTATGTGCAGTCAGGTGTATAAGTTTCATGCAAATCGTCCAATAAAAAAATAAAACAAAACAATTTTGAAAAAAAAACAATTTTTTTAACTTAATTTTTTTTCTAATAAAACTAATTATAATATTTTTTAATATATGCTCTTGTGATAGCCGAGAGTCATAGATATGATTTCAGTTGACACTTGTGTTTGATAATCGTTTATGACCATTTTGGAATAATTTTGACACCTACTTCAATATTTTTTTCTCCCTTCCTATTTATGCTACGATGCTGAGACTTGGGCCAAATGAAACTTTTCTTGTACAACTCGTCAAAAAAGTTTGATTGAAATCGAACCAGTTTTCATTTAATTGATTTTTGGGGAAATCGGAATCTAATGCCCCCTGAATATAGCACGAGTGTAAATTTGACTCTTTGCAATATACCTTGGTATGAAGCCGTCTCTCTGTCAAAACGTACACATGTATCTAAGAAAGGAGGTATTTCCTCATGGCTTCATGTGTAAATTTAAGGTCCGGATTGACCGTGTTTTCCAAGAAGGAAACGCTTGGAATTCTTCTAATCCCTCTCTATGACTCCGAGGATATCATTAATATATCTATGGTAGATCATAGGTGTTGGGGAGTAACTTTCCGGGGGTCTGCGAATGGTAGATCATAGGTGTTGGGGAGTAACTTTCCGGGGGTCTGCGAATGGTAGATCATAGGTGTTGGGGAGTAACTTTCCGGGGGTCTGCTAATGGTAGATCATAGGTGTTGGGGAGTAACTTTCCGGGGGTCTGCGAATGGTAGATCATAGGTGTTGGGGAGTAACTTTCCGGGGGTCTGCTAATGGTAGATCATAGGTGTTGGGGAGTAACTTTCCGGGGGTCTGCGAATGGTAGATCATAGGTGTTGGGGAGTAACTTTCCGGGGGTCTGCTAATGGTAGATCATAGGTGTTGGGGAGTAACTTTCCGGGGGTCTGCTAATGGTAGATCATAGGTGTTGGGGAGTAACTTTCCGGGGGTCTGCTAATGGTAGATCATAGGTGTTGGGGAGTAGCTTTCCGGGGGTCTGCGAATGCAATAAACATAAACATTTCCGCTGCTACGACTGACACGTTAGTCCCGACCGCAGTGTCTTACACCTGTCGGTAAGGAGTTGAACCAACTCCATACTTGGTGCTCTTCTAACAACTCGTCGTCTAAAAATTTACGTCGCTTTTTGCTCGTATGCGCACTAAGATAAAAAAAAAAGGTTTAAATTGAAAATGGAATCGGCCTGCGCAAATGACTTACTGTCCCGTTTTCTGTTTTGAGTCCTCTGGATTAGGCTGTTAGGATAGGAGAGAAAACTTTCAATTAACAGTTTTCATGACGTTTTGAAACCTTAGATGATCTTTCTGCCCCTCCAAACCTACAGAGGACCCTTAAATTACTGTTTTGGATAAAAAACATTACGGCCTTTTTTGGTCGTAATTTGTAAGTGGACGGGTTGCTTCTAATTCCAGCCTCTCTCAAGTCCTCCCAGATTTCACTCTTGTGTATGGAGAGGACTTGCTCAACTCGACACGCAGCTTGTCGTTGAGAGATGTTTCGGTAAATGGCTGAAACATGGAGGAAGAAGAGGACCTTTCCATATGGGAATAACATTTCTGAAATTTCCAATGTTATTTAAGAAATCAGTTGCATCTTTAAATCTTTCCATGAGCAACTTCATAAGAGGTGGCAGTATGTTTGTCGAGACCACGTTCACAGGCATCCTTGCTGCTTGACAACCACTCCGGCCTGGCCTGCCTTGCCGTGAATTTGTTTCTGGATGTAAAATTGTATGTACCTTTCGTTGGAAATAGAGTAATGTAGGAGATGCTCAAATGTTGATGTTGTAATGGTGGAGTAATGTAATAATGGTGCAATGTTCAGGGAGTAATGTGGGAGACGGTGTAATGTTCATGGTGTATTGTGAGAGATTTTGCAATGTTCATGGTGTAATGTGAGAGACTGTGCAATGTTCATAGTGTATTGTGAGAGATAGTGTAATGTGAGAGATTGTGCAATGTTCAAGGTGTAATGCATGAGATGGTGCAATGTTCATGGTTTATTGTGAGAAATGGTGCAATATTCATGGTGTAATGTGAGAGATGGTGCAATGTTCATGATGTAATGTGAGAAATGGTGCAATATTCATGGTGTAATGTGAGAGATGGTGCAATGTTCATGGTGTAATGTGAGAGATGGTGCAATGTTCATGGTGTAATGTGAGAGATGGTGCAATGTTCATGGTGTAATGTGAGAAATGGTGCAATATTCATGGTGTAATGTGAGAGATGGTGCAATGTTCATGGTGTAATGTGAGAGATGGTGCAATGTTCATGGTGTAATGTGAGAGATGGTGCAATGTTCATGGTGTAATGTGAGAGATGGTGCAATGTTCATGGTGTAATGTAGAGATGGTGCAATGTTCATGGTGTAATGTGAGAGATGGTGCAATGTTCATGGTGTAATGTGAGAAATGGTGCAATATCATTGTGTAATGTGGGAGATGGTGCAATGTTATGGTGTGGGCGAATTCATTCTAATATATAGAAATTTATGAGAACCATAAAAGTTGTATGGACTCAGAGAACCAGTGATCTATGGATCTCAAATAATTAATTCAATAATAGATTTAAATGAATTTAGAGAAGTGGACTGTAAAACTTCTATTAAATTTAGAGTTAATCCCTAATACATCCTTTGGAGGGTTAAATTCTATAATGTTAGTATCTTCTTGAGGTGATTTCGGGGCTTTAGTGTCCCCGTGGCCCGGTCCTCGACCAGGCCTCCACCCCCAAGAAGCAGCCCGTGACAGCTGACTAACACACAGGTACCTATTTTACTGCTAGGTAACAGGGCCATTGGGTGAAAGAAACTCTGCCCATTGTTTCTCTCCGGGACCCGGGATCGAACCCGGGACCACAGGATCACAAGTCGAGTGTGCTGTCCGCTCGGCCGACCGGCTCCCTTGACTGACCGGCGTATATCTATAATATTATCATAACATATTCATAAATCAATTAAAATCAATATATATGGGTTAATTTGCTAACTACAATATGGAAATTGAAACGGCTTAGTTGCCAAAGATGAATGTAGATTACGTCCATCAACTATAACCCGTTTGATCCTGTCTGAGTCGGCTATTCCTAGACTGCACTGGTGGAATTACGTCTCTCGTGAAGTTAACTCCACGCTGAAATGCGAATCATATATAATTTCCACTCCAAACCATATACTCATACATTTAATCACGGACTCTAAATAGATTTGGGAGTAGGAAAGACACTCATGTGAGTTATGGGGAAGTTAAACAGCGTAACAAGACACCAATATGATTATATAAAATTGGCCAAAATTAATAAATCTGTGGTACTCTGTCCTGCCGTCCTTAACTATGGAAGCAGTGAAATCGATCTGAAGCTCGGTGATAGACTGATGCTCCTATATTGATCGATGATAATGACCAGCTCCAGAACACCTGATGCTAATTGCGGCTGTCTGTGCCAAGTCTCCCGCTAGACTGGTGGTACGTGCGACACCTAATGTCGAAAGTTGGAACTTTCGGTATTTAATTGTAATATTTTATTCAACGTTCCGAATGGAAGGAGACGTTGTTGACATCAAAATACGTCATAATAACGTGATTTATATGACAGCAAATTATTTCTCGTTGTGCAAATCATTTAATTTAGATGATTTAGATTCAGTCCATGGTTTTGTTTACTGGAACAGCTGATCGTAACTGTATAAAATATTTCCAATAATAATTAGATAATTCATTAACTAAGGATGAATCTATTACTACTTGATAGTAGTAATAGATTCCTTAATAAATAAGTCAATGTTAAACTGGATTTAGTTCAATACATAATATGTGGAAATTATTCTCACGAGATGATCGGCTGATGCAATATGCGCCAAGGATACTAGGAAACATTTGGCATAACTACGTTTCAGAATAATAAGAATTAATGTTGCTACATTACTGGTTAGTAGTATTAGTAAATTATATTCCTAGTACAAGAAATACCTCTTATAGCACTAGGGGTTCGTGTTTGGGAAATTGTGTTGGAAATTTCCAACATAACTCCAGGGTGAGAAAACACGGGTCGTTGTTCATGAATCAGTACTAACGGACCCGTTACTCTCCCCTGAAGTTATAAATTCATTGCATGTTATTATATAAATGACGGATGTCCCGTGTCTGTGAAACGCCTGACAGCTGGGTGGACAGCGCTTTGGATTCGTAGTCCTGAGGTTCCAGGTTCGATCCCCGGTGAAGGTGGAAACAAATGGGCAAAATGTTTCTTTCACCCTGGTGCCCCTGTTACCTAGCAGTAAATAGGTACCTGGGAGTTAGACAGCTGCTACGGGCTGACAGCTGCTACTGGCTGTCTTTCTGGGGATGTGTAATAAAAAGGAGGCCTGGTCGAGGACCGGGCCGCGGGGACGCTAAGCCCCGAAATCATGTCAAGATAACAGGTATGAACTAAGTAATCATGGGAACATCAATTAAATGTTGAAAATATGAATCATAATGTCATTTAAGATCAAATGACTATCATTTGCATTTATGCAGAATGAAAATACAGTTTAAGTTTTAATTTTACATTGTTATACATCAGATAAAGAATTTAAAGTATTAATCATTATGTCATTCAAGATCAAAGCGAATTCAAATCTACAGTTAGGTCAGTGTCTAGGGTCGCAGTGACTTGCAACTGTTGAGTTACTAGACAATAACTCATCACTGAAGAATCATGATCACCTCAACCTCAAACGAGGAGTTGTGTGCACTTAAGCAGAATTAATTATGGCATAAATTTGCATTGTGGTGCAGTAGCCATTTTAGATTATTTCATAGTGTAACTAAGTTTCTAACCTAGCTAAATTATATTTTATTTTTGAGAACTGATTATGTTAATTCATTAAAATCAAGGATGACTCTGAATCGACAGTGAGACTAGTAATTTGGTCATTAGGACTTGTAGCTAGTTGAATTACAGCTCACAGGCTTGTCACTGAAGACTCATTAATTAAACCTCAACCTTAATGAGGAATAACAATTTCATTTATCAGTCTCTATTAACAGTCAACAATATTTATTTGGGAGCACAGACTCAGCTGATACTTTGCTGACTCTAACTAATTTCCCTAATATTTACCGAAGCAGAGGATTTAATTTCCCTAAACCTACCTAAATAGTGGGCTATGCAAATTGTGACAACTTACTATTTCTTTGGTAGTGTCACCCTAGCTAAATTGTGAGCAGTTAAGTTGCTCGTTTGTGAATACACTGGGCTACAGTGCAATAGCTCACTTGAGACTTAACAAAGCACATAGCTTAACAGAGTTATTAATGAGTAGTAGTATCTACTCGGTTCATATGTATTAGGCTACAATGCTATAGTCCTCTTGAGACGTAACGAAGCACATGACTTAAAGAAGTTCGTGGGGAGCCTTATGATAACCTTAGCAACTAATGGTTGCTAAGGTTATCATTATGAGCAGTAATGTCTGCTCGTTTTATTGTGATGAGCAGTAATGTCTGCTCGTTTTATTGTGATGAGCAATAATGCTTGCTCGAGTTATCGTGATGAGCAATAATGCTTGCTCGAGTTAACGTGATGAGCAATAATGCTTGCTCGACTTATAATTATTAGGCTACGATGATATAGTCCTCTAGAGACTTAACGAAGCCCATAGTCTAAAGAATTTCATTGGCAGTCACTTTATTGTGACTCATCGTGAGCAGTGTAATCTGCGGTATTAATATAAGTTAATTCACATGCGAGCAGTTGAGTCTGCTCGTTTTAATCATGTTCAATTGGTGCAAGATCCTTCTTAACGAATATTGGTGCAATATATCGGTGTAATATCTCCGTAATATATCGGTAATATATCGGTATCAAATATTGGTATAATTGGTGCAATATCCTTCTCTATAGCTGTAGTGTCACGAAGCCTAGTGTGTCATTACTGTGGTTGCAGTAATTGGTTATTGCAACCGGGTTGCAAAGTGTTGGGCCGAGTTCTAAGTGGTAATTAGAGGACTGTGTGTTTGACATTCCAACAGGGTAGTTAAGTATTGGGCCGTGCTTTAAAATAGTGAAATTAGAGCACCATATGTGTGTCACTGCAAAGGGGTTGTATACTGTTGGGCCGTGATTGTTGTTAATGTTATTGATCAATCACCGTGTGTGTTATTGTAGTTCAGTAAATTGTATGGGTCATGTTCATATGGGTTAGAGCACGGAGAGTGTTATTTACTGGTGTTCTGCAGAAATTGTAATTGCAAATGGATTGTATCGTTATATCACCGTGTGCTGTGATTTATTGTGTCGTGGGTGAACTCGTCATTGGGACGAGTGCTTGGTGTTATATTTTCCTGCATATGTGGCATATGTGGTTGTCATCGAAGTCCAGTATTCAGTGAGGTGATTGTGGGTCAATTAATGTATCGTAACCAAGGGAACAGCCATTGCTTATAGAGAAATTGTTCTATGATAATTTGAGTAACGTAAGATACGTTTGGGTTAATTATTTTCCAAAGAACAGCTGTTTTGGTCGGTCAGGGAGCCTGGCCAAGCCAGACAAGAATTGTAGGAATTCCGGGAGGGCTGAACTCTTGCATCTTAAATACTGTCTGTTGCAAATTATCTTTCAGTTGGACATTTATTAATGTCTGTCAGTAGATAGGTAATTTGATTGACTCTTGGGAAACTAACGTCACTGTAAAGTAACTTAGACATGGTGATTAGTTATCGGTCCGTGGGATCATGAACTAGTCACCTGAACTCGTCTGGGGTATGGAAGGCCCCAGAGGGAGTTCATGTCATTGATGTTATAATTGCCGAGCCAGTGTGAAAGGTGACGTATTTATGTATTATTTAATTATTGATCTTCCGAATAGTAAATAATTGTTCGGCGGTAGTCAAGGGTGATTGCCGTTCTCTTAGCACTTTGGACAAAGAGATTGTAGTAAACTATCGAAGGGCGATAGTAACGGATAACGTAACTCGTACTGGGATTAATCAGCTGTCTGGAGTACAGAGATTAATGGGGATTACTCACTGAATCCTCGACGGGTAGAGTGTTTGTGTAATTCCGAGTTACTAGTGACAGTTGTACAGCTTGACTTGTCTGTAGGAGACAAGATTAATTTAACGTAAGTGTTACTGCAATATTAACGTAAATCAATTAGTCATTGATTGTAAATCGTCCGAGGGACGGAGTGATAACGTAAGAATTTAATTGAGGAGGGTTGCTGGAGTTGCCAGTAACCCCATTAGTCATTGTCGTGTCATTGATAGGCTACTAGTTTGATTGCATTGCAATTGTAATTACAGGGGATGGCTGCAAGAAGCGTAGCGTACTGGAGGAGGTTACTGGAGGCATGTCTCCTAACCTACCTTGTTGTTGTTGCATAGTGATTATAGACTTAGTATGTCTTGCTTGCTTGATTGATTGAATCCTCTGTGATCACTCAGTGAGTTCAAGTTAGTTCATTTTGCTGCACTCGGGGCTGGTGTCTAGCTGTCAGTAAAGGTGTCACAGAAAGGATTTCGAGTAACGTCATTGATATTTCTTTCGTTGTTGTAGTAGTAGTTAGAATTTTGTTGAACAAACTGTGTTGTTATGTTGATCACTGTCTTTTCGTTACACCCCACACATTTTACTGATGTACTATTGTTCTGCCACGTTACCTAAAATTACTATTGCTATTCATATTGAGACTGCCTTTGAGAATTGAACTGAATTCATAGCACCACACAACTTTATAAATAACATTGTGAGAACCCGTGACCTACTCGTTAGATTCGCTCCAGCGAATGATGAAGGTCGACGGTCTAAGCGAAGGGGATTTCAAACTTTTGAGGTCTCTGCGTTTGCTCGCGCATAGTCAATTGTTCTTCTATGGTCCCAGAGTGAGGAATGAGCTGCTTACTACACTTACCGTGTTAGCTAAGCAAGTCCTTCCTCAGGAGACCCATCTAGACTTTCAGTTAAAGTTGACGGATGTAATATTAGAATATCACGACAGGAATATGGATAAAGAAATTGAATGTTTTCAAATTCCAAAACTATTCCAACGCCAAAACTTTTTCACGGAGATTATGTATTAATGATGGTGTAATGTGGGAGATATTGTAATGTTGATGGTGAAATACAAGAAATTGATATATGAAATGTAAGTAAGGAAATAGTATAGCGCAAGAAATGGTGTAAGTCTCATGTTTACTGCAAAACATGACACAGTGTAGGAAATGGAGAACATTGCATACAATAGTAAATATAACATACAACAAAGTTATAGTTGAGTGAAACCCTGAAAAGAATCATGTTAATTTTTCTCGAGTATTTCTTTGATATATAATACACATATGAATGCTGGAAACAATTGGGAGTAAATATAATTTGTCCAGAACAGGCAAGAAGTTCAATGGAAGTGTTCCTTTGTAATTATAACTTTTGTTTAAATGTGTCGTTTTGCACTCAAGAGAAGTGAAGAGTTTGTAAGAAGTAAATGTGAGTCATAAGACAAATCAGAAAATTATCCATGTGAATATGTGAAGCCAGATACTCACTCCGCTGGTTGTCGGGGGGAAGGGGCAGGTACCGGGGCTGAGGCAGACACCACTTGGCTGACACCACACTTGTGTTCAAGCCAGCATCTGGTATAGATAAACTATATATTATAATATGCTAGGTGTACTACCCGGCAGTACCTGGGTTTCCATTTGTCTCTCTCCACCTCTCTCATTCTCTCTCTCTCTCTTTCCATCTCTTTTTTTTTTAACTCAAATTGGGTTCATAGGGGCTGTCAAGTGACGTATCAAAGTAAAACTGCAAGCAAGAGCTGTTATCCTACTTCAGTTCATCTGAAGCCTTCTCCTAGAAACTCATTTATTTCATGATAATTTACTTTGAAACTAACTATCATATAAGAAACCATCAAAAAGGAAATATAAAAGTAACCTAGTGAAACTGCAAGCAAGAGCTGTAATCCTATCTCAGCTGAGTTGAACCCTACTCCTAGAGATCCATTTATTTCAGGTGCCTATTATATGTATCATTATAAATAAACTGTATGTAATAAGTAACAATCATTTAA
>WNGS01012325.1:53162-66579 GCA_020271785.1 Procambarus virginalis
GCAATGTATCAATGTCAATGTATGTCAGACTCTGTAGCGCAGTGGTCGACGTTCACGGATCACATCTAACGAACCCGGGTTCAATTCCAGACAAGAAATAACAGTGTGTCTCCTATCAGCTGATGTCTTTGTAGTTCATTTGGGAACTTTGTGTTCCCCTCCTGTAGACCCCTTTGCTATGTATCCGTGTCAGCCCCATCTATTTTAGACCGACTCGTCGGCCGAGCGGACAGCACGCTGGACTTGTGATCTTGTGGTCCCGGGTTCGATCCCGGGCGCCGGAGAGAAACAATGGGCAGAGTTTCTTTCAGCCTATGCCCCTGTTACCTAGCAGTAAAATAGGTACCGGGTGTTAGTCAGCTGTCACGGGTTGCTTCCTGGGGGTGGAGGCCTGGTCGAGGACCGGGCCGCAGGGACACTATAGCCCAAAAATCATCTCCAAATAACCTCAAGAATCAACATCTCATAGTGTGCTGCAATGTATCTCAGGGTGCCACTGCAATGTGCCTCAGGGTGCACTGTAATGTAACTCAGGGTGCAATGTAATGAACCTCAGGGTGCGCTGCAATGTATCTCAATGTACCTCAGGTTCACTGTAATGCACCTCAGGGTGCACTGCAATGCATATTAGGGTGCACTGCAATGTACCTCAGGGTGTACTGCATTGTGCTTCAGGGTGCACTGCAATGTAACCTCAGGGTGCATTGCAATTTATATCAGGGTGCACAGTAATGTATCACAGGGTTCAATGTAATGTGTACCCTCATGGTGCACTGCAATGTACCTCAGGGAGCACTGCAATGTATTTCCAGGGAGCACTGCAATATACCTCAGGGTGCAATGCAATGTACCTCAGGGTACACTGCAATGTACACCCGAGTGCACTGCAATGTATCTATGATGGATGCACTGCAATGCCCCTCAGGGTGCACTGCAATGTATCTCAGGGTGCACCGCAATGTACCTCAGGGGCTCTGCAATGTATATCAGAGTGTTCTGCATTATATACCTGGTTGATAGCTGGTTGATGGGGTTCTGGGAGTTCTTCTACTCCCCAAGCCCGGCCCGAGGCCAGACTTGACTTGTTAGAGTTTAGTCCACCAGGCTGTTGCTTGGAGCGGCCTCAGGCCCACATACCATCACAGCCCGGTTGATCCGGCACTCCTTGAAGAAAACAATCTAGTTTTCCTTTGAAGATGTCCACGGTTGTTCCTGCAATATTTCTGATGCTCGCTGGTAGGACGTTGAACAACCGTGGACCTCTGATGTTCATACAGTGTTCTCTGATTGTGCCCATGGCAGCTCAGCTCTTCAGAGGTTCTATTCTGCATTTTCTTCCATGTCGTTCACTCCAGTACGTTGTTATTTACTGTACAGATTTGGGACATGTCCCTCCTGTATTTTTCCATGTATATATTTGGTATCTCACTAGTCTCCTTTCTAGTGAGTACATTTGGAGAGCTTTGAGACGATCCCAATAATTTAGGTGCTTATCTCGTCTATGCGTGCCGTATATGTTCTCTGTATTCCCTCTATTTCAGCAATCTCTCCTGCTGAATGGGGAAGTGAGTACTGAGCAGTACTCAAGATGGGACAACACAAGAGATTTGAAAGAGTACAAACCATTGTGATGGGATCTCTGGACTTGAAGGTTCTCGTAATCCATCCTATCATTTTTTGGGACGCAATACTTATTGGTTATGCTCCTAAAGTTAGTCGTCGGACATCATTATTCCAAATCCTTGACATGCTGTTTTCCTACTATGGGCAGATTCGATTGTGTTTTGAACCCTATATTATGTTTAAGATCCTCATTTTTGCCGTATCTTTGAGTACCTGGAATTTATCACCGTTATGACCGTATCTCGGTGTGCTCTGCAAAAATACCTCAAGCGAGCTCTGCAATGTACCTTAGAATGCAGTGCAACTGTACCTAATGGTGCACCTTCAACGTATTTCAGGGTGCACTGCAGTGTACCTCAGGGTGCACTGCAATGTAACTCAGGGTACACTCCAATGAATCTCAGGGTGCTATTCAATGCACCCAGTGTGCATGCAAGGTAGTACCTCACGGTGCACTGCAATGTATCTCAGGGTGCACCGCATGTATCTCAGGATGCACTTCATTGTACCTCAGTGTGCACTGCAATGTACCTCAGGATGCTCTGCATTGTATCACAGTGTGCTCTGAAATGTACCTCAGGGTGCTCTGCAATGTACTTCAGAATGCACTGCAATGTACTTCAGAATGCACTGCAATGTACCTAAAAGTGCACTTCAATGTGTTTCAGGATGCACTGCAGTGTATTCAGGTTGCACTGCATTGTACCTTAGGGTGAACTGCAATGTATCTCAGGGTGCACTTCAATGTACCTCAGGGTGCACTGCAATATATCTCAAGTTCTCTTCAATGTATCTCAGGGTGCTCTGCTATGTAGCTCGGATGCACTGCAATGTATTTCAGGGTGCACTGCAATGTACCTCAGGGTGCCACTGCAATGTATCTTATGGTGCACTGCAATGTACCTCAGGGTGCACTGTAATGTACCTCAGGGTGCACCGCAATTTATCTCAGGGTGCACTGCAATATACCTCAGGGTGCACTGTAATGTACTTCAGGGGTGCACTGTATATGTAACCTCTAGGTAGCAGCACAATGTATCACAGGGTGCACAGAAATGACCTCAGGGTTCACGGTAATGCACCTCAGGGTGCACTACAATATACCTCAGGGTGTACTGTAATGTACCTCAGGGTGCACTGTAATGTACCTCAGGTTGCACTGCAATGTATCTCAGGGTGCACTGTAATGTACCTCAGGTTCACTGTAATGCACCTCAGGGTGCACTACAATATACCTCAGGGTGCACTGCAATGTACCTGAAGGTTCACTGTAATGTACCTCAGGGTACACTGCAATGTACCTCAGGGTGCACTGCAATGTACCTCTAGGTGCACTGTGATATACCTCAGGGTTGCATTGCAATGAAACTCATGGTGCACTGCACTGTATCTCAGGGGAGCACTGCAAATGTACCTCAGAGTGCACTGCAATGTATCAGAGTAAGCACAATGACTCAGGAAGCACTGCAATATATCTCAGGGTGTAATGCAGACTGTACCTCTAAGCGCACTGCAATGTACCTCAGGGTGCACTGCAATGTACCTCAGGGTGCACTGCAATGTACCTCTAGCGCACTGCAATGTACCTCAGGGTGTCACTGCAATGTACCTCAGTGCACTGCAATGTATCTCAGGAAGCACTGCAATATATCTCAGGGTGTACTGCAATGTACCTCAGGGTGCAATGCAATGATCTCTTGTGTGCACTGCAATGTATTCAGGGTTCGCTGTAATGTACCTCAGGGTACTCTGCAATGTATATTAGGGGTGCTCTGCAATGTATATCAGGGGGCTCTGCAATGTATATCAGGGGGCTCTGCATTGTATCTTAGTGTGCTCTGCAGTGTATCTCAAGGTGCACTGCAATGTACCTCAGGGTACACTGCAATGTATTATTTCTCATGGTGCACTGCAATGTACCACAGGGTGCACTGCAATGTACCTCAGGTGCTCTGCAATGCACCTCAGATTGCTCTGCACTGTGTCTCAAGGTGCTCTGCAATGCACCTCAGTGTGCACTGCAATGTACCTCATGGTGCACTTAATGTATCTCAGAGTGCACTGCAATGTACCTTTTGGTAAACTGCAATGTATCTCAGGGTTCACTTCAATGTACCTCAAGGTGCACTATAATGTATCTCAAGATGCTCTTCACTGTATCTCAGGGTGCTCTGCAATGTCACTCGGGGTACTCTGCAATGTATATCAGGGGTGCTCTGCAGTGTATCTCAGATTTCTCTGCAATGTACCTCATGGTGTACTGCAATGAATCTCAGGGTGCACTGCAATGTACCTCAGGGTACATTGTAATGTATCGCATTGTACACTTCAATGTGTTTCAGGGTGCACTGCAATGTACCTCAGGGTGCACTGCAATGTATTTCATGGTGATCTTCAATGTATGTTAGGGTGTTCTGCAATGTAGCTCCGGGTGCACTGCATTGTATCTCAGTGTGCTCTGCAATGTACCACAGGGTGCACTGCAAAGTATCTCAGGGTTCACTTCAATGTACCAAGGGTGCACTGCAATTTACCTCAGGGTGCACTGAAATGTACCTCAGGGTGCACTGCAATGTATCTCACGGTGCACTGCAATGTATCTCAGGGTGCACTTGAATGTATCTCATGGTGCACTTCAATGTATCTCAGGGTGCACTGCAATATACCTCAGGGTGCACTTCAATGTACCTCAGTGTGCACTGAAATGTACCTCAGGGTGCACTGAAATGTATATCAATGAGCAGTTCAATGTATCTCAGGATGCTCTGCAATGTACCTCAGAGTGCACTGCAATGTACCTCAGGGTGCACTGTAATGTACGTCAGGGTGCTCTGCAATGTATCTCAGGGTGCACTCAAATGTACCTTAGGGTGCACTCTAATGTACCTCAGGGTGCACTGTAATGTACTTCAGGGTGCACTGTAATGTACTTCAGGGTGCACTGCAATGTACTTCAGGGTGCACTGCAATGCACCTCAGGGTGCACTGCAATGTATCTCAGGGTGCACTGCAATGTCCCTCATGGTTCACTGTAATGCACCTCAGGGTGCACTGCAATGTACCTCAGGGATCATTATAATGCACCTCAAGATGCACTGCAATATATCTCAGGGTGCACTGCAATGTACCTCAGGGTACACTGCAATGTACTCAGGGTGCACTGAAATGTACCTCAGGGTGCACTGAAATGTATATCAATGAGCAGTTCAATGTATCTCAGGATGCTCTGCAATGTACCTCAGAGTGCACTGCAATGTACCTCAGGGTGCACTGTAATGTATGTCAGGGTGCTCTGCAATGTATCTCAGGGGTGCACCGCAATGTATCTCAGGTGTACCGCAATGTATCTCAGGGTGCACTGTAATATACCTCAGAGTACACAGCAATGTACCTCCGGGTGTTGTGCAATGTATGTCATGGAGCACTGCAATATACCTCAGGTTTACTGCAATGTGCTTCGGGGTGCACTGCAATGTCCGTCAGAGTGCACTGCAATGTACCTAATGGTGCACTTCAATGTATTTAAGGGTGCATTGCAGTGTACCTCAGGGTGCACTGCAATTTATCTCAGGGTGCAATCTAATGTATCTCATGGTGCACTGCAATGTATTTCAGGGTGCATTGCAATATATCTCAGGGTGCACTTCAATGTAACCCAGATTGCACTGCAAAGTACCTCAGGGTGACTCTAATGTGTCTAAGATTGAACTTCAATGTATCTCAGGATGCTCTGCAATGTACCGCAGGGTACATTTCAATGTACCTAATGGTGCACTTTAATGTATTTAAGAGTGCAATGCAATGTACCTTAGGGTGAACTGCAATGTATCTCAGGGTGCATTGCAATATATCTCAAGATGCTCTTCAATGTACCACATGGTGCACTACAATGTATTTCAGGGTGCACTGCAATGTATCTCAGGGTGCACTTCAATTTACCCAAGTGTGCACTGCAATGTACCTCAGGGTGCACTGTAATGTATCTTAGGTTGTACTTCAATGTATTTCAGGATGCTCTGCAATGTACCTCAGGGTGCACTGCAATGTACATCATGGTGTGTTTCAATGTATTTCAGGGCGCAATTCAATGTACCTCAGGGTGCACTTCAGTATATTTCAGGGAGCACTGCAATGTACCTCAGAGAGCACCGCAATGTCTCTCAAGATGCATTGCAATGTACCTTATGGTTGCAATGTAATATATCTTGGAGTGCCCTCCAGTGTACCTCAGGGTGGCTCCTAGTATGACCGCCCTACACGTTCACACGCTGGGTGGTGGCTCCTAGTATGACCGCCCTACACGTTCACACACTGGGTGGTGGCTCCTAGTATGACCGCCCTGCACGTTCACACATTGGGTGGTGGCTCCGAGTATGGCCGCGCCGCACGTTCACACATTGGGTGGTGGCTCCTAGTATGGCCGCCCTGCACGTTCACACGCTGGGTGGTGGCTCCTAGTATGACCGCCCTGCACGTTCACACGCTGGGTGGTGGCTCCTAGTATGACCGCCCTACACGTTCACACACTGGGTGGTGGCTCCTAGTATGACCGCCCTGCACGTTCACACATTGGGTGGTGGCTCCTAGTATGACCGCCCTACACGTTCACACATTGGGTGGTGGCTCCGAGTATGGCCGCGCCGCACGTTCACAAACTGGGTGGTGGCTCCTAGTATGGCCGCCCTGCACGTTCACACGCTGGGTGGTGGCTCCTAGTGTGGCCGCCCTACACGTTCACACACTGGGTGGTGGCTCCTAGTGTGGCCGCCCTACACGTTCACACACTGGGTGGTGGCTCCTAGTATGGCCGCCCTGCACGTTCACACACTGGGTGGTGGCTCCTAGTATGAACGCCCTGCACGTTCACACGCTGGGTGGTGGCTCCTAGTATGAACGCCCTGCACGTTCACACGCTGGATGGTGACTCCTATTATGACCGCCCTGCACGTTCACACGCTGGGTGGTGGCTCCTAGTATGGCCGCCCTGCACGTTCACACGCTGGGTGGTGGCTCCTAGTATGGCCGCCCTGCACGTTCACACGCTGGGTGGTGGCTCCTAGTATGGCCGCCCTGCACGTTCACACGCTGGGTGGTGGCTCCTAGTATGGCCGCCCTGCATGTTCACACACTGGGTGGTGGCTCCTAGTGTGGCCGCCCTGCACGTTCACACACTGGGTGGTGGCTCCTAGTGTGGCCGCCCTGCACGTTCACACACTGGGTGGTGGCTCCTAGTGTGGCCGCCCTACACGTTCACACGCTGGGTGGTGGCTCCTAGTGTGGCCGCCCTACACGTTCACACGCTGGGTGGTGGCTCCTAGTGTGGCCGCCCTACACGTTCACACGCTGGGTGGTGGCTCCTAGTGTGGCCGCCCTACACGTTCACACGCTGGGTGGTGGCTCCTAGTGTGGCCGCCCTGCACGTTCACACGCTGGGTGGTGGCTCCTAGTGTGGCCGCCCTGCACGTTCACACGCTGGGTGGTGGCTCCTAGTGTGGCCGCCCTGCACGTTCACACACTGGGTGGTGGCTCCTAGTGTGGCCGCCCTGCACGTTCACACGCTGGGTGGTGGCTCCTAGTGTGGCCGCCCTGCACGTTCACACGCTGGGTGGTGGCTCCTAGTGTGGCCGCCCTGTACGTTCACACGCTGGGTGGTGGCTCCTAGTGTGGCCGCCCTACACGTTCACACGCTGGGTGGTGGCTCCTAGTGTGGCCGCCCTGCACGTTCACAAGCTGGGTGGTGGCTCCTAGTGTGGCCGCCCTACACGTTCACACGCTGGGTGGTGGCTCCTAGTGTGGCCGCCCTGTACGTTCACACGCTGGGTGGTGGCTCCTAGTGTGGCCGCCCTACACGTTCACACGCTGGGTGGTGGCTCCTAGTGTGGCCGCCCTACACGTTCACACACTGGGTGGTGGCTCCTAGTGTGGCCGCCCTACACGTTCACACGCTGGGTGGTGGCTCCTAGTGTGGCCGCCCTGCACGTTCACACGCTGGGTGGTGGCTCCTAGTGTGGCCGCCCTACACGTTCACACACTGGGTGGTGGCTCCTAGTGTGGCCGCCCTACACGTTCACACGCTGGGTGGTGGCTCCTAGTGTGGCCGCCCTGCACGTTCACACGCTGGGTGGTGGCTCCTAGTGTGGCCGCCCTACACGTTCACACACTGGGTGGTGGCTCCTAGTGTGGCCGCCCTACACGTTCACACGCTGGGTGGTGGCTCCTAGTGTGGCCGCCCTACACGTTCACACGCTGGGTGGTGGCTCCTAGTGTGGCCGCCCTACACGTTCACACGCTGGGTGGTGGCTCCTAGTGTGGCCGCCCTGCACGTTCACACGCTGGGTGGTGGCTCCTAGTGTGGCCGCCCTACACGTTCACACACTGGGTGGTGGCTCCTAGTGTGGCCGCCCTACACGTTCACACACTGGGTGGTGGCTCCTAGTGTGGCCGCCCTGCACGTTCACACACTGGGTGGTGGCTCCTAGTGTGGCCGCCCTACACGTTCACACGCTGGGTGGTGGCTCCTGTTGTGGCCGCCCTGCACGTTCACACACTGGGTGGTGGCTCCTAAGTAGTTGCCTTATTGACAGATCAAGACACCTGTTATCGCACATGATCTTGATGCAATAGTGGTTCTTATCCGATATGTTATCAAAGGAACAACCTTTGTCCATTCATTAAATGAGATTATCAGTGTTTGGCATCTGTGTTTGAGGTGTGTAACCCTAATTGTGCTTACGTGGGGTTGAGCTTCAGTTCTTGGGCTCCATCTCTCAGTGGATAAATGTTTTTGTGTGTGCATGCATACGTACGTGTGTGAGTGTGTGAGCGTGAGCTCACCAAGTTTTACTCACCTCGGTGTTTGAGTGGTGTAACCTTAATTGTGCTTAAGTGCGGATTGAGCTTCAGTTCTTGGACCCCGCCTCTCAGTGATGAATGTTTTGTATGTGTGTGTGTGTGCGTGCGTGCGTGTGTGTGTACTCACCTATTTGTGCTTGCGGGGGTTGAGCTTTGGCTCTTTGTCAATCAACTAGTGTACAGATTTCTGAGCCTACTGCGCTCTATCATATCTACATTTGAAACTGTGTATGGAGTCAGCCTTCACCACATCACTGCCTAATGCATTCCATCTGTTAACTACTCTGACACTGAAAAAGTTCTTTCTAACGTCCCTGTGGCTCATGTGGGTATTCAGTTTCAACCTGTGTCCCCTTGTTTGCGTACCACCAATGTTGAATAGTTTATCCTTGTCTACCCGGTCGATTCCCCTGAGGATTTTGTAGGTTGTGATCATGTCTCCCCTTACTCTTCTGTCTTCCAGTGTCGCAAGATGCATTTCCCGCAGCCTTTCCTCGTAAATCATGCCTCTTAGTTCTGGGACTAGTCTAGTGGCATACCTCTGAACTTTTTCCACCTTCGTCTTGTGCTTGACAAGGTACGGGCTTCATGCTGAGGCCGCATACTTCAGGATTGGTCCTACATATGTGGTATACAAGATTCTGAATGATTCCTTACACAGGTTCCTGAAGGCTGTTCTGATGTTAGCCAGCCTCGCATATGCTAGAGACGTTATTCTTTTTAAGTGGGCTTCAGGAGACAGGTTTGGTGTGATATCAACTCCAAGATCTTTCTCTCTGTCCGTTTCATGAAGTATTTCATCTCCTATTCTATATCCTGTGTCTGGCCTCTGTTTCCACCGCCTAGTTTCATTACTTTACATTTACTCGGCTTGAACTTAAGCAGCCATTTGTTGGACCATTCACTCAGTCTGTCTAGGCCATCTTTTAGCCTCCTACTATCATCCTCTGTTCCAATCCTACTCATAATTTTTGCATCATCAGCAAACATTGAGAGAAACGATTCTATACCCTCTGGGAGATCATTTACATATATCAGAAACAGTATAGGTCCAAGGACTGACCCCTGCGGGAGTCCACTTGTAACGTCTCGCCAATCTGAGACCTCACCCCTCGCAGTGACTCGTTGTCTTCTGTTGCTTAGATACTCCTTATGTGTGAGTGTGTGTGTATACTTACCTAGTTGAACTTACCTAGTTGTAATTGCAGGAGGTTGAGCTCTGGCTCTTTGGTCCTGCCTCTCAACTGTCAATCAACTAATGTACAGGTTCCTGAGTCTACTGGGCTCTATCATATCTACACTTGAAGCTGTGTATGGAGTCAGCCTCCACTACATCACTTCCGAATGCATTCCACTTGTCAACCACTCTGACACGAAAAAAATTCTTTCTAAAGTCTCAATGGCTCATTTAGGCAATCAATTTCCACCTGTGTCCCCTAGTGTGTGTGCCCCTTGTGTTAATTAGTCTATCTTTATGTACTCTATCAATTCCTCTGAGAATCTTATATGTGGTGATCCTTTCTTACTCTTCTGTCTCCCAGTGACATGAGGTTTAATTCCCGTAGTCCCCCCTCGTAGCTCATACCCCACAGTTCGGGTACTAGTCTGGTGACAAACCTTTGAACCTTTTCCAGGTTAGTCCTGTGCTTGACTAGATATGGACTCCATGCTGGAGCCGCATACTAAAGGATTGATCTGACATATGTGGTATACAATGTTCTGAAAGATTCCTTACACAAGTTTTTAAAGGCTGTTCTTATGTTAGCCAACCTGGCATATGCCGCTGATGTTATCCTCTTGATATGAGCTTCAGGGGATAGGTCTGGCGTGATATCAACCACTAAGTCTTTCTTTCTCTCTGACTCTTGAAGTATTTCATTTCCCAAATGATAACTTGTATCTGGTCTTCTGCTCCCTACACCTATCTTCATTACATTACATTTGCTTGGGTTAAACTCTAACAACTATTTGTTTGACCAGTCCTGCAGCTTGTCCAGGTCTTCTTGAAGTCTCAAGCTGGCCTCCTCTGTCTTAATCCTTCTCATAATTTTGGCGTCGTCAGCAAACATTGAGAGGAATGAGTCTATACCCTCTTGGAGATCATTTACGTATATCAGAAACAGGATAGGTCCAAGTACAGAGCCCTGTGGGACTCCACTAGTGACTTCACGCCAATGTGAGGTCTCATCCCTCACCATAACTCTGCTTCCTATTGCTTAGGTGCTTCCTTATCCACTGGAGCGCCCTACCAGTTACTCCTGCCTGTTTCTCCAGCTTATGCATCAACCTTTTATGGGGTACAGTGTCAATGGCTTTCCGACAGTCAAATAAAATGCAGTCAGCCCATTCTTCTCTTTCTTGCTTAATCTTTGTCACCTGATCGTAGAATTCTATTAAGCCTGTAAGGCAAGATTTACCCTCCCTGAACCGATGTTTATGGGTTGTCACGAAGTCTCTTCTCTCCAGATGTGCTACTAGGTTTTTCTCACAATCTTCTCCATCACCTTGCATGGTATACAAGTTAAGGACACTGGTCAGTAGTTCAGTGCCTCTTGTCTGTCACTATTTTCGTATATTTGGACTACATTAGCCGTCTTCCATATTTCTGGTAGGTCTCCCGCTTCCAGTGACCTACTATACACTATGAAGAGTGGCAAGCAAAGCGCTCCTGCATGCTCTTTCAATTCCCATGGTGAGATTCCGTCCAGATCAACAGCCTCTCTCTCACGTCCAGCTCTAACTGGTGCCTCTTGACCTCATCTTCTCCCTGGAAACACAAACCGTAACTGTCTCTATTTTCCGCTTGTTACAACTTGTAATAAAGTTGTCACATCTTGGCTTAACGTGTTTATGACGTATTAGAACGTTGTTACAACTTGCTATATTGGTTGATATAACTGGTTAGGAGGTGTTAAAAGTTGTTCGAACGTTGTACCAACTTCGTAGTTTCGGTGTGTGTTTGGCGGGCTGTAATTTCGAACCCTTCCAAGGCCGCCTGGTTTACTGCCACCTCTCCTAGTGCAGTGACCTCTCCTTGTTCTATTGTGAAGACCTCCTGGAACCTCTTGTTCAGTTCTTCACACACTTCTTTGTCATTCTCTGTGTACTTGTCCTCACCCGTTCTAAGTTTTATCACCTGTTCCTTCACTGTTGTTTTCCTCCTGATGTGACTGTGTAGTAGCTTTGGTTCGGTCTTGGCTTTATTAGCTATATCATTTTCATACTTTTTCTCAGCTGCTCTTCTCACACTAACATACTCATTCCTGGCTCTCTGGTATCTCTCTCTACTGTCTGGTGTTCTGTTATTTCGGAAGTTCCTCCACGCCCTACTATTCAGTTCCTTTGCTTTCATACATGCCCTATTAAACCACGGATTCTTCTTTTGCTTCTCGTTTTTTTCCTATCGGTCCGAGATAAACCTGTTTACTGCCTCCTGACACTTTTGGTTAAGGTACCATGTACACCCATTGAAGATTGCTCTTGGCAGTCTGGGTTCGAGTCACTTCTGACGTGTGGAGTTTTCAGTTGCATATATGCTTGGAGCCCATTCAAGCTTGTTCGCATTTGTGTTGCTCACATGGCCCAACAAAATGAAGTGATTTGATGAAATAACTATGCCCAAAATTACCATCAAAGTGCCGTTGGGGTGATGGGGAAATAGCCTCGGGAACCATCGTCTTTTGTACGGTCACTGATGGTCGAGTGATTAAGGTACCATGTACACCAGTTGCATATTGCTCCTGGCGGTCTGAGTTCGAGTCACATCTGGGGTGAGGAGTTTTCAGTTATATATATATATATATATATATATATATATATATATATATATATATATATATATATATATATATATATATATATATATATATGCAATTGACGATCACTAAACACTGATCATTTGTATGCGGAAAAACCACAAAGAAATAGAGAAAGGGGGGTGAACGTTTCGGCTTGTCAAGACCTTTGTCAACACCAGACTGAGCCTGGTGTTGACAAAGGCCTTGAAAAGCCGAAACGTTCACCCCCCTTTCTCCATTTCTTATATATATATATATATATACTTCTGGGGTGTGAGTTTTCAGTTGCATATAGTCCTGGGGACCATTCAGGCTTGTTCGCAATTGTGTTCCTCACGTGTGCCCCAAAGAATGAGGTGATTTGATAAAATACCATGCCCAACATTACCAACCGAGTGCCGGCGGGGGGATGGAAATAGCCTCTGTACCATCCTCTTTTGTCCGGTCGTGTTGGTCGAGCAGTTAAGGGATCCTGTATGCCAGCAGAGTGCTCCTAGCAGCATGGGTTCGAGTCACTTCTGTGGTGTGAGTTTTCATTTGCATATAGTCCTGGGGACCATTCAGGCTTGTTCGCATATATGTATATATGTGAAAAAGCTGCATGAACGCACAAGCCATATATCACTAAGACCTCTTTGACTCGGCCAGGATTCGAACCCATGCCGTCCAGGATCACCCCTAAACGTACACAGTACCGTGATCTCCGCAATTGAAAAACTGTACCCAAATGGATCCATGAATGTCGTCGGGGGTTGATCAGTCAGGGAGCTTAGTTAATAACCACCAAGACTGACCAATCCTTATATTAAAAAAACACGAGAATCATGTGCATCAATAAACATATCAGGATCAACGTATAACAGCTGCTCAATCCGCAGCAAAATAATCTGGGCGCACTGATATGGCACATCCGACAGCCCCTCGCGACCGTGAGAAATGACTAGTACTTGTTTTCTAATTCTGTCACGATCCCTGTTTATTTAACTTTTCGCAAAACACTGTATTTAACATTCACATGACATACTTATGATTCCACTGGGTTGCGATACACCACTTCACTGGCCTCACATCAATATCTTATTCACAATGCACTCACAGTGACTTTTCACCGTACCAAAAGATTACTCTATTCTTAATAATATTTT
>WNGS01012325.1:66604-79235 GCA_020271785.1 Procambarus virginalis
TCAGCATGGAGGTCTTCTCCCCAGAGCCCACACGGATGGCGTGGAGAAAGGGAACTTCCTTGGGAATACCTTGTGAGGGCACATTTCTAAGTGAACGCCTAAAGCTCCTGCGAATAGGATGAGTTGAGCATTATTAGGAGAGTGTCTGGGTTCATCGTGGCTAGAGTACGTTCTGATGCATAATAATGATAGTTTATGTAGTGGTTATGTATACCTGTCAACGTTTGGTGAGCTTTAACCCTTGACGGTGACAAAAACAGTAGTTACAGCCAATAATTACAGCTACGCTTCGTTTATGGTGGAGATGGTGAAGCGACGTTTATGATAAGCCGTGGAAAAAAGATCCGTTATTAACAGCTGTGGGATAACCCAATGGTGTGTTATACATATGGATATAGTTTTGTTGTCAAATTCTTTAGGAATCAAATGCCTAATTTTTGTTGATAATCAGTGCCAAGTTTATTCCTCCTAATGATATTTTGGCTTCCTCCTTGCAGACTGTTCGCGCCTTATGTCACAATGAACGCAGGTGGGACAGTAGGCAACAAACTCTGTGCAGTACCTGTCCCTAGTCTTGATAAGAAGGGTATTTGGCGTCCGGGTGAGTTACACTATTTCTTTGTACCAGCACTGTATCTTATTTTTTATATTTGAATGAAGGTACCAGCGAAAGCTTAATAATTGTGATTAATAAAAAACTATCTAGACTCACAATTCAGAAGCAGGATAAGAAAAACGCTTTAAAATTATTTGAGATGAAATGATTTCGTATGATGTGATAGTCCTGATAAAAGGAACTTCATTAAATGAACACTACTCTATAATTGGATCTTTTCTAGAAACATTAGTATAATTTCTACGGACAGTAAATACAACAAGTTAGCTGTCGAGAAGTTGAAATTGACAACCAAATTATATCGTTCGTGCTCGGTGTACAATAATTTATATAAATTATCAAGTAATTTCATCAATGACGCTCGTTGTCTCTGTATTCCCTCATCATGAATCGTTGATTTATTATATTTTTGTTATCCTTATAACTATTGACAAGAAAAAGAAAAAGACAAGCAAGAGTGGCAAGGAGTAGAATTGGGGGTGGGGGGGGGGTGTCTCCGAGCGTTTGTACGCAGCCGGCGATGTCTCAACCCCTGGCGACCATCAGCAACACCCACTTCCGTCAACCCCTCAGTCCACAACTCGGAAGCCTCGGTGCCGAGTAGTTGTCATTCCTATCCAAGTCATACTTTTTCTCCCTTTAGTCCCATCACCTTCCCCATGCCCCGTCTTCTTACTTAACCTTTTTTTTCTATTGCAGCCTTCTAAACCCCTTCACATTGCTTTCAACACTTTCACCTTTCCTCTATCACCATCATCACCTTCACTCAGCACCTTCACCTTTCCCCCCTCAGCTCCTTCATTGTTCCAAAGTGGCGGAAGGTTATATATATATATATATATATATATATATATATCTATATATATATATATATATATTATATATAATATATATCATATATATATGCGGAGAAACCAAAAAGAATTGGAGAAAGGGGGGTGAACGTTTCGGCTTTTCAAGGCCTTGTCAACACCAAGCTCGTCTGGTGACACAAAAACAGTCTGGTGTTGACAAAGCCTTGACAAGCCAAACGTTCACCCCCCTTTCTCCAATTCTTTGTTGGTTTTCCGCATATATATATATATAATATATATATATATATATATATTATATATGAATATATATATATATATATATATATATATAATTAATATATAATATATTCAAACTCAACCCCAGAAGTGCTCGAACCCATACTCCCAGGAGCAACGCAATCTGGTATGTACAGGGATGCCTTAAACACTTGACCATCACGACCGGACATTTGTGTTCCTCACGTGTTGCCCCAAAAAATGAGGTGATTTGATAAATGCTATGCCCAAGATAACATCCAGGTGCCGGCGGGGAGTGGTTTATTTAGCCTCGGCTATCACTCCTTATGTCCGGTCGTGATGGTCAAGTGGTTAAGGCATCCCTGTACATACCAGTTGCGTGCTCCTGGAGTATGGGTTCGAGTCACTTCTGGGGTGTGAGTTTTCAGTTGGATCTAGTCCTGGGGACCATTCAGGCTTGTTTGCATATATATATATTAATATATAATGAAAAAATTGAAAAAAAAAAAAAATGAACTGCACTATATAGCTCTATATATTATAATATTAAGACAAGAACTCTTTGACTCGGCCCAGGATTCGAACCCATGCTCGATCCAGGATACCCTAAACGTACAGTACCGTGACCACCGTACTAATGATCGTCTATGTAAAATACCAAAACTCTTTGGTGTTTGATATCATCCCCTCCATTGATCTTGTGGCTGTGTAAGGAAGTAAGACAGAGTGACAGAAATAATTACTTGCCTGAGACCATACTATTTGAAATTGCTCTTACCACAATTACCACAATTACACCTCACCACTGCAGTGTTACTGGACACCTAAAAACACCAGTTGGCGACCTTGAAGGCTGTGTGATAGTTCTGTGCCGGGGCGTGCCACAGATTCAGGGAATAATCTGTGTCTCCACTCATTTCACAACTTAAGGCCGGTTGTGAAATCGACTGGGGGTACTCTCCTGAGCGTGCAGTGGAGCCTAGAGGATCGAGGGAAGACCCGTAGAACGACGGTGAGTAAGGGTTATTGGGTTGTCAGAGCAACCACCTCGAGAGGAGATCCAGTCTACCGTTGCTTTAACCCTTCACTAACATGAACCGTGAACACTCCGACATCTGCAATGTACATCACGGTGCTCTGCTATGTACACAAAGTTGCACTTTAATGTATTTCAGGGTGCTCTATATTGTACCTAATGATCTCTGTACCTAATGTACCTAATGTACTATTGTACCTAATGTGACGATCTCTGTCTGGGACCCGTAGGTGCGGGACCGGGACGTCCACCTCCCGGGGCTCGTGCGGCCTCAGGCTCTGCTTCAGGAGGCTGGGGTCGTTCGTGCCCTTGTTGGGGTGGTTCTTCTCCGGCCCCGACCAGGGCGGTCTCCGGGGTTGGAGGTCCCTGTGCCCTTCTTCATCACCTTCGAGGTCAACCCCGGGAACTCACAGTTCCTGCAACGGCGCTGGAACCAATCGTATTGGTGTATGCCTTTCCATTGGAGCCTTTCAGCGTCGTGGAGAGGGGGGACCTGCTGCCTGGGTAACAGCTTCTCCCCCGATTCAACCTACCCTGGCTTTGCGCCCTGGATAGGCCACTCCAGACCGACAACCAGAGCGCAACTCCATAGTCTCCTGAGACTGATGGATGCCTACTACTACTACTACTATATTGTACCTCACGGTGCACTGCAATGTAACTCAGGGTGCACTCCAATGTATCTCAGGGTGATATTCAATGCACCCCAGTGTGCACTGCAATGTACCTCACGGTGCACTGCAATGTATCTCAGGGTGCACTTCAATGTCCCTCAGGGTGCACTTCAATGTACCTCAGGGTGCACTCCAATGGATCTCAGGGTACTATTCAATGCACCCCAGTGTGCACTGCAATGTACCTCACGGTGCACTGTAATGTATCTCAGGGTGCACTTCAATGTACCTCAGGGTGCACTTCAATGTACCTCAGTGTGCACTGCAATGTACCTCAGGGTGCTCTGCATTGTATCACAGTGTTCTCTGCATTGTATAACAGTGTGCTCTGAAATGTACCTCAGGGTACTCTGCAATGTACTTCAGAATGCACTGCAATGTACTTAATAGTGCACTTCAATGTGTTTCAGGATGCACTGCAGTGTACGTCAGGTTGCACTGCATTGTACCTTAGGGTGAACTGCAATGTATCTCAGGGTGCACTTCAATGTACCTCAGGGTGCACTGCAATATATCTCAAGAGACTCTTCGATGTATCACAGGGTGCTCTGCTATGTAGCTCCGGATGCACTGCAATGTATTTCAGGGTGCACTGCAATGTTCTTCAGGGTGCACTGCAATGTACCTCAGGGTGCAATGCAATGTATCTCTTGGTGCACTGCAATGTATCTCAGGGTTCGCTGTTATGTACCTCAGGGTACACTGCATTGTATCTTAGGGAACACTGCAATGTATCTCAGGGTGCACTTCAATGTATCTCAGGGTGCACTGCAATGTCCCTCAGGGTACTCTGCAATGTATATCAGGGGGTGCTCTGCAATGTATATCAGGGGTGCTCTGCATTGTATCTCAGTGTGCTCTGCAATGTACCTCATGGTGTACTGCAATGTGCCTCAGGGGGTACACTACAATGAACCTCAGGGTGCACTGCAATGTATCAATGTCAATGTATGTCAGACTCTGTAGCGCAGTGGTCGACGTTCAGGGATCACATCTAACGAACCCGGGTTCAATTCCAGACAAGAAATAACAGTGTGTTTCCTATCAGTTTATGTCTTTGTAGTTCATTTGGGAACTTTGTGTTCCCCTCCTGTAGACCGCTTTGCTATGTATCCGTGTCAGCCCCATCTATTTTAGACCGACTCGTCGGCCGAGCGGACAGCACGCTGGACTTGTGATATTGTGGTCCCGGGTTCGATCCCGGGCGCCGGAGAGAAACAATGGGCAGAGTTTCTTTCAGCCTATGCCCCTGTTACCTATCTGTAAAATAGGTACCTGGGTGTTAGTCAGCTGTCACGGGTTGCTTCCTGGGGGTGGAGGCCTGGTCGAGGACCGGGCCGCAGGGACACTATAGCCCAGAAATCATCTCAAGATAACCTCAAGAATCAACATCTCATAGTGTGCTGCAATGTATCTCAGGGTGCACTGCAATGTGCCTCAGGGTGCACTGTAATGTAACTCAGGGTGCAATGTAATGAACCTCAGGGTGCGCTGCAATGTATCTCAATGTACCTCAGGGTTCACTGTAATGCACCTCAGGGTGCACTGCAATGTACCTCAGGGTTCATTGTAATGCACCCCAGGGTGCACTGCAATATACCTCAGGGTGCACTGCATGTACATCTAGGTGCACTGGAATGTACATCTAGGTGCACTGCAATGTACATCTAGGTGCACTGTAATGTACATCTAGGTGCACTGGAATGTACCTCAGGGTGCACTGCAATGTACCTCAGGGTGTACTGAAATGTATTTCAGCGTGCACTGCAATGCATGTCAGGGTTCTCTGTAATGTACCTCAGGGTGCACTGCAATGCATATTAGGGTGCACTGCAATGTACCTCAGGGTGTACTGCATTGTGCTTCAGGGTGCACTGCAATGTACCTCAGGGTGCATTGCAATTTATATCAGGGTGCACAGTAATGTATCACAGGGTTCACTGTAATGTACCTCATGGTGCACTGCAATGTACCTCAGGGAGCACTGCAATGTATTTCCAGGGAGCACTGCAATATACCTCAGGGTGCAATGCAATGTACCTCAGGGTACACTGCAATGTACACCCGAGTGCACTGCAATGTATCTAATGATGCACTGCAATGCACCTCAGGGTGCACTGCAATGTATCTCAGGGTGCACCGCAATGTACCTCAGGGTGCTCTGCAATGTATATCAGAGTGTTCTGCATTATATACCTGGTTGATAGCTGGTTGATGGGTTCTGGGAGTTCTTCTACTCCCCAAGCCCGACCCGAGGCCAGACTTGTTTTGTTAGAGTTTAGTCACCAGGCTGTTGCTTGGAGCGGCCCTCAGGCCCACATACATCACAGCCCGGTTGGTCCGGCACTCCTTGAAGAAAACAATCTAGTTTCCACTTGAAGATGTCCACGGTTGTTCCTGCAATATTTCTGATGCTCCCTGGTAGGACGTTGAACAACCGTAGACCTCTGATGTTCATACAGTGTTCTCTGATTGTGCCCATGGCAGCTCAGCTCTTTAGAGGTTCTATTCTGCATTTTCTTCCATGCCGTTCACTCCAGTACGTTGTTATTTTACTGTGCAGATTTGGGACATGT
The DNA here is from genome assembly GCA_020271785.1 of Procambarus virginalis. Taxonomy (NCBI): domain Eukaryota; kingdom Metazoa; phylum Arthropoda; class Malacostraca; order Decapoda; family Cambaridae; genus Procambarus; species Procambarus virginalis. The sequence goes on from WNGS01012325.1 coordinate 72,559, forward strand.
CCCTCCTGTATTTTCCATGTGTATATTATTTGGTATCTCTCTCGTCTCCTTTCTAGTGAGTACATTTGGAGAGCTTTGAGACGATCCCAATAATTTAGGTGCTTTATCTCGTCTATGCGTGCCGTATATGTTCTCTGTATTCCCTCTATTTCAGCAATCTCTCCTGCTCTGAATGGGGAAGTGAGTACTGAGCAGTACTCAAGATGGGACAACACAAGAGATTTGAAGAGTACAACCATTGTGATGGGATCTCTGGACTTGAAGGTTCTCGTAATCCATCCTATCATTTTTCTGGGTGACGCAATACTTACTTGGTTATGCTCCGTAAACGTTAGGTCGTCGGACATCATTGTTCCCAAATCCTTGACATGCTGTTTTCCTACTATGGGCAGATTCGATTGTGTTTTGTACCCTGTATTATGTTTAAGATCCTCATTTTTTGCCGTATCTGAGTACCTGGAATTTATCACCGTTATGACCGTATCTCGGTGTGCTCTGCAAAATACCTCAGGGAGCTCTGCAATGTACCTTAGAATGCAGTGCAATGTACCTAATGGTGCACTTCAACGTATTTCAGGGTGCACTGCAGTGTACCTCAGGGTGCACTGCAATGTAACTCAGGGTACACTCCAATGAATCTCAGGGTGCTATTCAATGCACCCCAGTGTGCACTGCAAGGTACCTCACGGTGCACTGCAATGTATCTCAGGGTGCACCGCAATGTATCTCAGGATGCACTTCATTGTACCTCAGTGTGCACTGCAATGTACCTCAGGATGCTCTGCATTGTATCACAGTGTGCTCTGAAATGTACCTCAGGGTGCTCTGCAATGTACTTCAGAATGCACTGCAATGTACCTAAAAGTGCACTTCAATTTGTTTCAGGATGCACTGCAGTGTACGTCAGGTTGCACTGCATTGTACCTTAGGGTGAACTGCAATGTATCTCAGGGTGCACTTCAATGTACCTCAGGGTGCACTGCAATATATCTCAAGAGTCTCTTCAATGTATCTCAGGGTGCTCTGCTATGTAGCTCCGGATGCACTGCAATGTATCTTATGGTGCACTGCAATGTACCTCAGGGTGCACTGTAATGTACCTCAGGGTGCACCGCAATTTATCTCAGGGTGCACTGCAATATACCTTAGGGTGCACTGTAATGTACTTCAGGGGTGCACTGTAATGTACCTCAGGTAGCACTGCAATGTATCACAGGGTGCACAGAAATGTACCTCAGGGTTCACGGTAATGCACCTCAGGGTGCACTACAATATACCTCAGGGTGTACTGTAATGTACCTCAGGGTGCACTGTAATGTACCTCAGGTTGCACTGCAATGTATCTCAGGGTGCACTGTAATGTACCTCAGGTTCACTGTAATGCACCTCAGGGTGCACTACAATATACCTCAGGGTGCACTGCAATGTACCTGAAGGTTCACTGTAATGTACCTCAGGGTACACTGCAATGTCCCTCAGGGTACTCTGCAATGTATATTAGGGTGCTCTGCAATGTATATCAGGGGTGCTCTGCAATGTATATCAGGGGTGCTCTGCATTGTATCTTAGTGTGCTCTGCAGTGTATCTCAAGGTGCACTGCAATGTACCTCAGGGTACACTGCAATGTATCTCATGGTGCACTGCAATGTACCACAGGGTGCACTGCAATGTACCTCAGGTGCTCTGCAATGCACCTCAGATTGCTCTGAACTGTGTCTCAAGGTGCTCTGCAATGCCCCTCAGTGTGCACTGCAATGTACCTCATGGTGCACTTTAATGTATCTCAGAGTGCACTGCATGTACCTTTTGGTAAACTGCAATGTATCTCAGGGTTCACTTCAATGTACCTCAAGGTGCACTATAATGTATCTCAAGATGCTCTTCACTGTATCTCAGGGTGCTCTGCAATGTCACTCGGGGTACTCTGCAATGTATATCAGGGGTGCTCTGCAGTGTATCTCAGATTTCTCTGCAATGCACCTCATGGTGTACTGCAATGAATCTCAGGGTGCACTGCAATGTACCTCAGGGTACATTGTAATGTATCGCATTGTACACTTCAATGTGTTTCAGGGTGCACTGCAATGTACTCAGGGTGCACTGCAATGTATTTCATGGTGATCTTCAATGTATGTTAGGGTGTTCTGCAATGTAGCTCCGGGTGCACTGCATTGTATCTCAGTGTGCTCTGCAATGTACCTCAGGGTGCTCTGCAATGTACCACAGGGTGCACTGCAATGTATCTCATGGTGCACTTCAATGTATCTCAGGGTGCACTGCAATATACCTCAGGGTGCACTTCAATGTACCTCAGTGTGCACTGAAATGTACCTCAGGTGCACTGAAATGTATATCAATGAGCAGTTCAATGTATCTCAGGATGCTCTGCAATGTACCTCAGAGTGCACTGCAATGTACCTCAGGTGCACTGTAATGTACGTCAGGGTGCTCTGCAATGTATCTCAGGGTGCACTCAAATGTACCTTAGGGTGCACTCTAATGTACCTCACGGTGCACTGTAATGTACTTCAGGGTGCACTGTAATGTACTTCAGGGTGCACTGCAATGTACTTCAGGGTGCACTGCAATGCACCTCAGGGTGCACTGCAATGTATCTCAGGGTGCACTGCAATGTCCCTCATGGTTCACTGTAATGCACCTCAGGGTGCACTGCAATGTACCTCAGGGATCATTATAATGCACCTCAAGATGCACTGCAATATATCTCAGGGTGCACTGCAATGTACCTCAGGGTACACTGCAATGTACTCAGGGTGCACTGCAATGTACCACAGGGTGCACTGCAATGTATCTCAGGGTGCACCGCAATGTATCTCAGGGTGCACCGCAATGTATCTCAGGGTGTACCGCAATGTATCTCAGGGTGCACTGTAATACCTCAGAGTACACAGCAATGTACCTCCGGATGTTGTGCAATGTATATCATGGAGCACTGCAATATACCTCAGGTTTACTGCAATGTGCTTCGGGGTGCACTGCAATGTCCGTCAGAGTGCACTGCAATGTACCTAATGGTGCACTTCAATGTATTTCAGGGTGCATTGCAGTGTACCTCAGGGTGCACTGCAATTTATCTCAGGGTGCAATCTAATGTATCTCATGGTGCACTGCAATGTATTTCAGGGTGCATTGCAATATATCTCAGGGTGCACTTCAATGTAACCCAGATTGCACTGCAAAGTACCTCAGGGTGACTCTAATGTGTCTAAGAATGAACTTCAATGTATCTCAGGATGCTCTGCAATGTACCGCAGGGTACATTTCAATGTACCTAATGGTGCACTTTAATGTATTAAGAGTGCAATGCAATGTACCTTAGGGTGAACTGCAATGTATTTCAGGGTGCATTGCAATATATCTCAAGATGCTCTTCAATGTACCACATGGTGCACTACAATGTATTTCAGGATGCTCTGCAATGTACCTCAGGGTGCACTGCAATGTACATCATGGTGTGTTTCAATGTATTTCAGGGCGCAATTCAATGTACCTCAGGGTGCACTTCAGTATATTTCAGGGAGCACTGCAATGTACCTCAGAGAGCACCGCAATGTCTCTCAAGATGCATTGCAATGTACCTTAAGGTTGCAATGTAATATATCTTGGAGTGCCCTCCAGTGTACCTCAGGGTGGCTCCTAGTGTGGCCGCCCTACACGTTCACACGCTGGGTGGTGGCTCCTAGTGTGGCCGCCCTGCACGTTCACACGCTGGGTGGTGGCTCCTAGTGTGGCCGCCCTGCACGTTCACAAACTGGGTGGTGCTCCTAGTATGACCGCCTGCACGTTCACACACTGGGTGGTGGCTCCTAGTATGACCGCCCTACACGTTCACACTGGGTGGTGGCTCCTAGTATGACCGCCCTGCACGTTCACACGCTGGTTGGTGGCTCCTAGTATGACCGCCCTGCACGTTCACACACTGGGTGGTGGCTCCTAGTATGACCGCCCTGCACGTTCACACGCTGGGTGGTGGCTCCTAGTATGACCGCCCTGCACGTTCACACACTGGTGGTGGCTCCTAGTATGGCCGCCCTGCACGTTCACACGCTGGTGGTGGCTCCTAGTATGACCGCCCTGCACGTTCACACACTGGGTGGTGGCTCCTAGTATGACCGCCTTACACGTTTACACACTGGGTGGTGGCTCCTAGTGTGGCCGCCCTGCACGTTCACACATTGGGTGGTGGCTCCGAGTATGGCCGCGCTGCACGTTCACAAACTGGGTGGTGGCTCCTAGTATGGCCGCCCTGCACGTTCACACGCTGGGTGGTGGCTCCTAGTATGGCCACCCTGCACGTTCACACGCTGGGTGGTGGCTCCTAGTGTGGCCGCCCTGCACGTTCACACGCTGGGTGGTGGCTCCTAGTATGGCCGCCCTGCACGTTCACACGCTGGTTGGTGGCTCCTAGTATGGCCGCCCTGCACGTTCACAAACTGGGTAGTGGGTCCTAGTATGGCCGCCCTGCACGTTCACAACTGGGTGGTGGCTCCTAGTGTGGCCGCCCTACACGTTCACAAACTGGGTGGTGACTCCTAGTATGGCCGCCCTGCACGTTCACAAACTGGGTGGTGGCTCCTAGTGTGGCCGCCCTGCACGTTCACAAACTGGGTGGTGGCTCCTAGTATGGCCGCCCTGCACGTTCACAAACTGGGTGGTGGCTCCTAGTATGGCCGCCCTGCACGTTCACACACTGGGTGGTGGCTCCTAGTGTGGCCGCCCTACACGTTCACACACTGGGTGGTGGCTCCTAGTGTGGCCGCCCTGCACGTTCACACACTGGGTGGTGGCTCCTAGTGTGGCCGCCCTACACGTTCACACACTGGGTGGTGGCTAATAGTGTGGCCGCCCTGCACGTTCACACGATGGGTGGTGGCTCCTAGTGTGGCCGCCCTGCACGTTCACACACTGGGTGGTGGCTCCTAGTGTGGCCGCCCTGCACGTTCACACACTGGGTGGTGGCTCCTAGTGTGGCCGCCCTGCACGTTCACACACTGGGTGGTGGCTCCTAGTGTGACCGCCCTGCACGTTCACACACTGGGTGGTGGCTCCTAGTATGGCCGCCCTACACGTTCACACACTGGGTGGTGGCTCCTAGTGTGACCGCCCTGCACGTTCACACACTGGGTGGTGGCTCCTAGTGTGACCGCCCTGCACGTTCACACGCTGGGTGGTGGCTCCTAGTGTGACCGCCCTGCGCGTTCACACGCTGGGTGGTGGCTCCTAGTGTGGCCGCCCTACACGTTCACACGCTGGGTGGTGGCTCCTAGTATGGCCGCCCTGCACGTTCACACACTGGGTGGTGGCTCCTAGTGTGGCCGCCCTGCACGTTCACACGCTGGGTGGTGGCTCCTAGTGTGGCCGCCCTGCACGTTCACACGCTGGGTGGTGGCTCCTAGTGTGGCCGCCCTACACGTTCACACGCTGGGTGGTGGCTCCTAGTGTGGCCGCCCTGCACGTTCACACACTGGGTGGTGGCTCCTTGTATGACCGCCCTGCACGTTCACACACTGGGTGGTGGCTCCTAGTGTGGCCGCCCTACACGTTCACACGCTGGGTGGTGGCTCCTAGTGTGGCCGCCCTACACGTTCACACGCTGGGTGGTGGCTCCTAGTGTGGCCGCCCTACACGTTCACACGCTGGGTGGTGGCTCCTAGTGTGGCCGCCCTACACGTTCACACGCTGGGTGGTGGCTCCTAGTGTGGCCGCATTACACATTCACACGCTGGGTGGTGGCTCCTAGTGTGGCCGCCCTACACGTTCACACGCTGGGTGGTGGCTCCTAGTGTGGCCGCCCTACACGTTTACACGCTGGGTGGTGGCTCCTAGTGTCGCCGCCCTACACGTTCACACGCTGGGTGGTGGCTCCTAGTGTGGCCGCCCTACACGTTCACACGCTGGGTGGTGGCTCCTAGTGTGGCCGCCCTACACGTTCACACGCTGGGTGGTGGCTCCTAGTGTGGCCGCCCTGCACGTTCACACGCTGGGTGGTGGCTCCTAGTGTGGCCGCCCTACACGTTCACACGCTGGGTGGTGGCTCCTAGTGTGGTCGCCCTACACGTTCACACACTGGGTGGTGCTCCTGTTGTGGCCGCCCTGCACGTTCACACACTGGGTGGTGGCTCCTAAGTAGTTGCCTTATTGACAGATCAAGACACCTGTTATCGCACATGATCTTGATGCAATAGTGGTTCTTATCCGATATGTTATCAAAGGAACAACCTTTGTCCATTCATTAAATGAGATTATCAGTGTTTGGCATCTGTGTTTGAGGTGTGTAACCCTAATTGTGCTTACGTGGGTTGAGCTTCAGTTCTTGGGCTCCATCTCTCAGTGGATAAATGTTTTTGTGTGTGCATGCATACGTACGTGTGTGAGTGTGTGAGCGTGAGCTCACAAGTTTTACTCACCTCGGTGTTTGAGTGGTGTAACCTTAATTGTGCTTACGTGCGGATTGAGCTTCAGTTCTTGGACCCCGCCTCTCAGTGATGAATGTTTTGTGTGTGTACTCACCTAGTTGTACTCACCTAGTTGTGCTTGCGGGGGTTGAGCTCTGGCTCTTTTGTCCCGCCTCTCAACCGTCAATCAACAGGTGTACAGTTTCCTGAGCCTAATGGGCTCTATCATATCTACATTTGAAACTGTGTATGGAGTCAGC
>WNGS01012325.1:102171-127594 GCA_020271785.1 Procambarus virginalis
TAGGGTGCACTGCAATGTATCTCAGGGTGCACTGCAATGTATCTCAGGTTGCTTTGATGTATCTCAGGGTGAACTTTATGCATGTATCTCAGGGTGCTTTGCAATGTACTCAGGATGTACTGCATTGTACCTCATGGGTGCCTGCAATGTACCTCAGGGTGCACTGCAAAGTACCTCAGTATGCACTGAATGTATATCAGGGTGCACTGAAATGTACCTCTGGTGCACTGCAATGTACCTCAGGGAGCACTGAAATGTACCTCATGGTGCACTTCAATGTATATCAGGCGCACTGCAATGTACCTCAGGGTGCACTGTAATTTACCTCAGTGTGCATTGCAATGTATCTCAGGGTGCACAGCAATGTGTCTCATCGTGCTCATAAATGTAGGTCAGGGTGCTTTGCAAAGTATCACATAGTGCACTGTATCTCATGAAGCACTGCAATGTATCTCAGGGTGCACTGCAATGTACCTCAGTGTGCACTGAAATGTATCTCAAGGGCGCACTGTAATGTACCTCAGGGAGCACTGTAAGGTACCTCAGGGAGCACTGAAATGTACCTCAGGGTGCACTGCAATGTACCTCAGGGTGCACTGCAATGTATTTCAGGGTGCACTGCAATATATCACAGGGTGCACTTCAATGTACCTCAGGGTGCACTGCAATGTACCTCAGGGTGCACTGCAATGTATTTCAGGGTGCACTGCAATATATCACAGGGTGCACAACAATGTACGTTAGCGGGCACGGTAATGTATCTCAAGGTGCACTGCAATGTACCTCACGGTGCTCTGCAATGTACCTCAGGGTGCACTGTAATGTACCTCAGGGTGCACTACAATGTACCTCAGGGTGCACTGCAATGTATTTCAGGGTACACTGCAATGTATCACAGGGTTCACTGCAATGTACCTCAGGGTGCACTGCACTGTTCCTCAGGGTGCACTGCAATGTATTTCAGGGTGCACTGCAATATATCACAGGGTGCACAACAATGTACGTTAGGGGGCACGGTAATGTATCTCAGCGTGCACTGCAATGTACCTCACGGTGCTCTGCAATGTACCTCAGGGTTTCACTGTATTGTACCTCAGGGTGCACTGTAATGTTCCTCAGGGTGTTCTACAATGTATCTCAGGGTGCACTGCAATGTATCTCAGGGTGCACTGCAATGTATCTCACGGTGCACTGCAATGTACCTCAGGGTGCACAGTAATGTACATCAGGGTTCATTGCATTGTATTTCATTGTGCACTGCAATGTATGTCAGGGTGCACTGTAATGTACCTCAGGATGCACCGCAATGTACCTCAGGGTGCACTGCAATGTATCTAAGGGTTCACTTCAATGAATCTCATAGTGCACTGCAATGTATCTCATGATGCACTGCTATGTACCTCAAGGTACACTGCAGAGTGCTTTTGGGTGCACTGCAATGTACCTCAGGGTGCACTGCAATGTACATGAGAGTGCACTGCAATGTACCTCAGGGTGCACTGCAATGTACATCAGGGGTTCACTGCAATGTACCTCAGGGTGCACTGCTATGTACATCATGGTGCACTGCAATGAACCTCAGGGTGCACTGCTATGTACCTAAGGGTGCTCTGCAATGTACCTATGGGTGTATTGCATTGTATCTCAGGGTGCACTGCAATGTACCTCAGTGTGCACTGGAATGTATCTCAGGGTGCTCTACAAGGTATCTCAGAGAGCACTGTAAGGTATCTCAAGGTGCTTCGCAATACATCTCAGAGTGCACTGCAACGTAACTCGGGGTGTTCTGCAATGTATCTTAGGGTGCACTGCAATGTATCTCAGGGTGTTCTGCAATGTATCTCAGGGTGCACTGCAATGTATCACAGGGTGCACTTCAATGTATCTCAGGGTGCTCTGCAATGTATCTCAGGATGCACTGCATTGTACCTCATGGTGCACTGTAATGTACCTCAGGGTGTACTGCAGTGTACCTCAGGACGCACTAAAATGTACTTCAAGGTGCAGTGCAATATGTACTTCAGGGAGCACAGCAATGTACATCAGGGTGCATGGCAGGGTACCTCAGGGTGCACTGCAATGTACCTCAGGGGTGAACTGCAATGTATCTCAGGGTGCACTGCAATGTATCTCACAGTGCACTGCAATGTGCCTCAGGGGTGCACTGCAATGTACCTCAGGGTGCACTGCAATGTACCTCAGGGGTACACTGCAATGTACCTCAGGGTGCACTTCAACCTACCTCAGAGAGCACAGCAATGTACTTCAGGGTGCTCTGCAACGTACCTCAGGGTGCACTGCAAAGTACCTTTTGGGTGCACTGCAATGTGCCTCAGAGTGCACTGCAATGTACCTCAGGGTGCACTGCTATGTACCTAAGGGTGCTCTGCAATGTATCTATGGGTGCATTGCAATGTATATCAAGGTGGACTGATATGTACCTCAGGGTGCATTGGAATGTATCTCAGGGGTGCACTGCAATAGACCTCAGGGAGCACTGTAATGTGTCTCAGGCTGCCCTACAATGTATCTCAGAGTGCGCTGCAATGTATCTCAGGGTGCACTGTAATGTACCTCAGGTTGCACCGCAATGCATCTCAGGGTGCACTGCAATGTAACTCAGGGTGTTCTGCAATATATCTCAGGGTGCACTGCAGTATATCTCAGGGTGCACTGCAATATATCTCAGGGTGCACTGCAATGTATCTCAGGGTGCTCTACAATGTATCTCAGGGTGAACTGCAATGTATCTCAGGGTGCACTGCAATGTATCTCAGGGTGCTCTGCAATGTATCTCAGGGTGCACTTCAATGCATCTCAGGGTGCTCTGCAATGTACCTCAGGATGCACTTCATTGTACCTCATGGTGCACTGCAATGTACCTCAGGGTACACTGCAACGTACCTCATGATGTACTTCAATGTATATAAGGGCGCACTGTAATGTACCTCAGGGTGTACTGCAATGTATTTCAGGGTGCACTCTAATGTACCTCAGGGTGCATTGCAATGTACCTCAGAGTGCACTGCAATATATCTCAAGGCGTACTGCAATGTACCTCGTGGTGCAATGCAATGTATCTCATGCTGCACTTTAATGCATTTCAGGGTGCACTGCAATGTACCTCAGGGTGCATGCAATGTATTTCAGGGTGCACTGTAATGTACCTCAGAGTGCACTGCAATGTATCTCAGGGTGCACTGCAATGTATCTCATCATGCTCTTAAATATAGCTCAGGGTGATCTGCGAAGTATCATATGGTAACCGCAATGTATCTCTTGAAGCACTGCAATATATCTCAGGGTGCACTGCAATGTACCTCAGGGAACACTGTAAGGTACCTTAGGGTACACTGCAATGTATCTCAGGGTGCACTGCAATGTTCCTCAGTATGCACTGGAATGTATCTCAGGGTGCACTGAAATGTACCTCAGGGTACACTCCAATGTACCTCAGGGTGCACTGCAATGTATTTCAGGGTGCACCGTGTGACAGTGTTCCCCCCCCCCTTTATATTTCTCCCACGCCAGCTGTAAGAGTCATATCCACTTTACCCGAACGTTCTTTACGTTCCGCGGAACAGTTTGACAAATGTGGGAGCATGAAGTGTTCTAGCGTTGGCGAGAAATTCGCAAAAGAAGAGTGTTTTGGCCAATGGTTTAGGCCGTTTAGGACGCCAAGATGGTGCCGGCCCCTACTTTCTCCCGCCAAAACGTTTTGACGTCAGTGGCACCAGATTGGTCAGGAACGATGACGTAGTACTGGGAGCCAATGAGAAACACCCCTGGCAAGTATGACGTCACGAGTGCAGGGGGGTCAGGACGGCGCATCCAGTGGCGCCAAGGAGTTTGACACGACACGTCGAGGAGGTCGGGTGTGCGATCGGGGGGCCTGTCAGTCTGACAGTTTTTACCCCAGTCCGGTGGATTTACGCGTCTAATGTAGTCTGCAAGCACCCTGTGAGGTCTTCCTATATTCCATGTGTTGGACAGAAGAAAGGAATTGACAAGAAATGAGCAGCAGGTGCTCCAGTGACAGGTGCTTTGCAAAAAGTGAAGTCTGAGCAGTGACGTCCGGGACGACTGTGCAGGTTCACCAGTTAGGTGACGACGTAGCAGCTGGACCAATCCACCATGAGGCAGGAGAAGAACGAAACTAGCTGGGAATCAGAACGACTGCAGCCGAGAGAAAGGACTGCAGACGTAGTTGTGAGGAGAAGTCAAAGGCCAGGAAACCGACTCCAACCCTCTAAGAGGTTGTGGAGGAGCACTGGCCTGCAGTAAGGAATAGCACGGAGAAGATACGTTTTTTTGGGTGTTGATTGGGTTCATTAGTGTGTGGAGAGAGCATTAGTGTGTGTGGGGGGGCGTTCCTTACAACGAGTTGAGAGCCGGGACCAGGAGCTTCAATTCAACTCTCAACAGAGGACGAGTCCACATCTTTGATGGTGGAAGTAAGTAATTCAGTTTTCTCTCCCCATTCCCCTTTAGTCAGCTATTTAGCCAGAGTATCTTCTATGTCGTGAGCGGGGCTCACCAATGTCTATGTCATAATAAGGCACAGTTGTGAAGGGAGATGCTGTAGAGAGCTCTCACGAAATATATATGTGGTGTGTGAGTGCACCTGTGATTTATCAAAGAGATTGCTGTGTCGAGGACATTTACATTCATGTGACATTAATACTATAAGTTAGTGCCAGAGAATATATATATAAATGTACCATTTATTGGTGTAAGGCTGTGTGCCCAGTATTATCTCATTATTATTAATATTGATGAAGTAATCTATATATATATGCTGGAGTATTGAATAGTATATTCATGTGTACAGTGATTTACTGTGTTCACTGCCATTACAGTGATTTACTGTGTTTATTGACAGTATAGTTGTTTACTGTGTTTATTACCATTGTAGTGAATTATTGTGTTGATTGCCATTGTAGTGATTTACCGTGAATCTGGGGAAACGAAAAGCGCTTAACGCCGAGATAGTGAGCAAAAAGTAAAGTGAGCGATAGTGAGGGGACGTGGCCTCTCGCGAGTTGCCATACGCTCGATAATACTGAATTTGGAGCATGGGAAAAGTCCGGCGGTGGGGAATATTGCCATCGCGTAGTGTTCCAGATTTATGAAGAGGGAGTGATTTGCTGCCATGTACTTCGTTGCCTTGTTGTTAATCCAGAGTTATAATACTTTAATCTTTTAAGTAAAATACAAAACCACCTTTGTGTCTGTGTTATCCCTCCATTACTTGGTGCTATTGGGTCCATATAAAGAGAGAGTGGTTGAGACATATACCTGCCTGTTACCAGTTGTGATTAGTGTGCTCTCTGCCACTACTACCACATTTCCACAATACCACTGACGTGTTATTGGACACAGAGAACACCAGTTGGCCACCTTTCAGTTAGCAGTAGAGCCCTTTGTCAGGGCGGGCACATGATCAAGAGAGTAGATCGTGTTCCCAATTGTCTTCAGGCTATAAGGCCGACCGGAGACAGACTGGGAGACTCGCCTGGCGAACAGTGGCACGGTGAGGATTGAGTGAAGACCCGCAGGGCTACAGTAAGTAACAATTATCGTTACAACTACTTCATGGTAACTGTTGAGAGAGAGAGACACACCCCGACAACCACAATATATCTTAGGGTGCACTGAAATGTACCTCAGGAGGCAAGATAATGCACCTCAGGGTGCTCTGCAATGTACCTCAAGGTGCACTGTAATATACCTCAGGGTGCAATGTAATGTTCCTCAGCATGCACTGTAATGTATCTCAGGGTGCATTACAATATATCTCAAGGTGCATTGTAATGTATCTCAGGGTGCACTGCAATGTATCTCAAGGTACACTGCAATGTACCTCAGGGTGCTCTGTAATGTACCTCAGGGTGCACTGCAATGTATCTTAGGGGGCACTGCAATGTACCTCAATGTGCACTGCAATGTATCTCATGGTACACTGCAATGCATCTCAAGGTGCACAGTAATGTACCTCAGGGGAGTACAGCAATGTACCTCAGGGTGCACTGCATTGTATCTCATTGTGCACTGCAATGTATCTCAGGGTGCACTGTAATGTACCTCACGGAACACCGCAATGTGCCTCAGGGTGCACTGCAATGTATCTCAGGGTGCAATTCAATGTATCTCATGGTGCACTGCAATGTATCTCATGATGCACTGCAATGTATCTCTGGGTGCACTGCAATGAATCTCATGGTGCAATGCAATGTTCCTCTGGGTGCACTGCATTGTACCTCAGGATGCACTAAAATGTACCTCAGGGTGCACTGCAATGTAACTCAGGGAGTACAGCAATGTACATCAGGGTGCACTGCAATGTACCTCAGGGTGCACTAGAATTTACCTCAGGGGTGCCCTGCAATGTATCTCAGGGTGTATGGCAATGTATCTCATAGTGCACTGCAATGAACCTCAGGGTGCACTGCTATGTACCTAAGGATGATCTGCAATGTATCTCAGGGTGCACTGGAATGTATCTCAGGGTGCATTGCTATGTACCTAAGGATGATCTGCAATGTATCTCAGGGTGCACTGGAATGTATCTCGGGATGCATGCAATAGACCTCAGGGAGCACTGCAATGTATCTCAGGGTGCTCTACAACGTATCTCAGAGTGCACTGCAATGTACCTCAGGGAGCACAGCAGTGTACATCATGGTGCACTGCAATGTACCTCAGGGTGCACTGCAATGTACCTCAGGGGTGCACTGCAATGTATCTCAGGGTGCACGGCAATGTATCTCATAGTGCACTGCAATGAACCTCAGGGGTGCACTTCAAAGTATCTTATAGTGCACTGCAATGCACTTCAGGGTGCACGGCAATGAATCTCAGGGGTGCACTGCAATGTAACTCAGGGTACACTGCAATGTGTCTCAGGGGTGCACGGCAATGTACCTCAGGGTGCACTTCAATCTACCTCAGAGAGCACAGCAATGTACTTCAGGGTGCTCTGCAACGTACCTCAGGGTACACTGCAATGTACCTCAGTTTTCTCAGCAATGTACCTCAAGGTGCACTGCAGTGTACCTTTGGATGCACTGCAATGTACCTCAGGGTGCACTGCAATGTACCTCAGGGTGCACTGGAATGTACCTCTGAGAGCACAGCAATGTACATCAGGGTTCACTGCAATATACCTCATGGGGTGCACTGCAATGTATCTGAGGTGCACTGAAATGTATCTCATAGTGCATTGCAATGTACCTCAGGGGTGCACGGCAATGTATCTCAGGGGTGCACTGCAATGTACCCCTGGGTGCACTGCAATGCACATCATGGTGCACTACATTGAACCTCAGGGTGCACTGCTATGTACCTAAGGATGATCTGCAATGTATCTCAGGGTGCACTGGAATGTATCTCAGGGTGCACTGCAATGTATGTCAGGGTGCACTGTAATGTATATCAGGGTGAACCGCAATGCATCTCAGGGTGCACTGCAATATAACTCAGGGTGCTCTGCAATGTATCTCAGGGTGCACTGCAAAGTATCTCAGGGTGCACTGCAATATATCTCAGGGTACTATGCATGTATCTCAGGGTGCACTGCAATGTATCTTAGGGTGCACTGCAATATATCTCAGGTGCTCTGCAATGTATCTCAGGAGGCACTTTAATGTATCTCAGGGTGCTATGCAGTGTACCTCAGGATGCACTGCATTGTACCTCATGGTGCACTGCAATGTACCTCTAGGTGCACTGCAATGTACCTCATGGTGCACTTCAATGTATATCAGGGCGCACTGCAATGTACCTCAGGGTGCACTGGAATGTATCTCAGAGGTGCACTGCAATGTACCTAAGGGAGTACTGTAATGTACCTCAGGGTGCACTGCAATGTATCTCAGGGTGCACTGCAATGTACCTCAGTATGCACTGGAATGAATCTCAGGGTGCATTGAAATGTACCTCAGGGTGCACTGCAATGTACCTCAGGGAGTACTGCAATGTATTTCAGGTGCACTGCAATATATCTCTGGGTGCACTGCAATGTACCTCAGAGGGCATGTAATGTATCTCAGGGTGCACTGTAATGTACCTCAAGGTGCACTGTAATGTTCCTCAGGGTGCACTGTAATGTATCTCAGGGTGCACTATAATGTATCTCAGGGTGCACTGTAATGTACCTCAGGGTGCACTGTAATATACCTCAGGGTGCACTGCAATGTTTCTTAGGGGGCACTGCAGTGTACCTCAGTGTGCATTGCAATGATTTTTCTTGGTGCACTGCAATGTATCTCATAATGCCCTGCAATGCACCTCAGGTGCACTGCAAATATACCTCAGGGGTGAACTGCAATGCACCTGAGGGTTCACTGCAATGTATCTCAGGTGCACTACAGTGTACTTCAGTGTGCATTGCTATGTATCTCAAGGTGCTGTTCTATGTATCTCATGGTGCTCTGCAATGTAGCTACCGGTGCACTGCAATATACCACAGGGTGCAATGTAATGTATGTCGGAGTGCCCTCCAATGTACCTCAGGGTGCACTGCAATGTATATCAGGGGGTGAACTACAATGTACCTCAGAGTGCACTACAATGTATCTCAGGTGCTCTGTAATGTATCTCAGTGTGCACAGCAATGTACTTCAGGGTGCTCTGCAAAGTACCTAAGGGTGCACTGCAATGTACTTCAGGGTGCTCTGCAAAGTACCTAAGGGTGCACTGCAATGTTCCTCCTGGTGCACTGCAATGTACCTCAGGTTGCCCGGGAATGTATCTCACTGTGCACTGCAATGTACTTCAAGGTACACTGCAATGTACTTCATGGTAAACTGCAATGTACTTCAGGGTGATCTACTATGAATCTCAGGGTGTCCTGCAATGTACCTCAGGGTGCTACGCAATGTATCTCATAGTGCAATGCAATGCATCTCAGTGTGCACTTCAATGTACCTTAGTGTGCACTGTAATGTAACTCTGGGTGCACTGCAATGTATCTCAGGGTGCTTTACAGTGTATCTCAGGGTGCACTACTATGTATCTCAGGGTGCACTTCATGTACCTTAGTGTGCACAGTAATGTAACTCAGGGTGCACTGCAATGTATCTTATAGTGAACATCAATATATCTTAGTGGTGCTCTGCAATGTATTTCAGGGTGCACTGCAATGAACCTCATGGTGTACTACAATGTTCCTCATGGTGCACTAGAATATATCTCATGGTGCTCTGCAATGTACCTCATAGTTCAACGCAATGTTCCTCAGGGTGCTCTGCATGTACCTAAGGCTGCACTGCAAAGTACCACAGGGTGCACTGCACTGTACCTCTGGGTGCACTGCAATGTATATACGTGTGTTCTGCATGTATCTCAGTATGCTCTACAATGTACCTCAGGGTGCACTGCAAATACCTCATGGTGCACTTCAATGTATTTCAGGGCGCACGGCAATGTACCTCAGGGTGCACTACAATGTATCTCAGGGTGCACTGCAATATATCTCATAGTGCTCTACAATGTACCTCAGGGTGCACTACAATATATCTCATGGTGCACTGCAATATATCTCATAGTGCTCTACAATGTACCTCAGGGTGCTATGCAATGTATCTCATGTTGCACTGCAATGTATCTCATGATGCACTGCAATGTATCTCAGGGTGCACTGCAATGTAACTCAGTGTGCACTGTAAGGTACCTCAAGGTGAACCGCTGTGTATCTCAGGGTGCACTGTAATGTCGCTCAGGGTTCACTGTAATGCACCTCAGGGTGCACTGTAATGCACCCTGAGGTGCATTACAGTGTAAGTACTATTATAATCTGTACTATTATAATCAGGTTGTACTATTATCTGTACTATTATAATCAGGTTGCACTCCAACACCATTAGAACTCTATCCTCAGCTTGCTAAGTGGTATCCTATCTCTTGGTATTACCTAATATTATCACCTCCTCAAGTAGATTAAGTCTTACAATATAATGTTACACTACCATCAAGAGAATGTATACATATATATATACCTATAAACACATATAAGGCAAATCAGCATTTGAAAGCAATAACATACATATATATATATCAGTATAAATGATCCGTGCCACACAACGAATCAATTGACCATTCTATCAGTCTTAGAATACATATATATCTGTAGGTACTCCTGCCTACGTCTGTAGCTCTAAACTTCAATATACACTTCTTGGCACATAAATGGCAAACGATCACTCACCTCTCACTGCGTCGTTCACGCTAATGACAACACTCTCACCTCCATACAAGTGATCATTTATAACTATTTCACTACCCTGACTTCAGGTTCTTCCGGGCTTAATTAACCACCAGGATCCTCTGCAGCTCCTCCAGGCTGCTACCATGAAGATTCCTTGAACAATTATGGTGCTTCTCTACTCCTATTAGGATCATCCACAGCTCTCCTGGCTGCTGCACCATAAAGTTTCCTCGAATAACTGTGGCACTTCACCACCTCTGCAGAAGCACGTGACACTCCTCCTCACTGCTTCTCCTCACAGCTCGAGGTCCTCTCCTTCCTGCCTTGGAGTCTCACCAACTACTCCTTCTGTGCTGGCTTCGAAGTCCTCAGCAACTTCTTCCCCAAAGACAAACCTGCAACCCATTTGCACTCCAATAAATTGTTTCCCTTTTAACACATAAACAAAATTAATCACACAACATCTTTGTCTCCAATCTCTATCTGTCTTCTACATTTAATGAGAGTGGACTCCCCCGTGGGCGAGTCCATGCGCCACCTCGCTGGGCGAGCCTCACTCACGCTGGGAGGGGCCTCCTCCCTCAGGAGCCGGCTCCTTCAGTTGCCCGCCAGCGCTCAGAGAAGATGGATGTCGCTCCGCGCTCCTCCCACTTCACTCTCTTATTTTAGGCTCTCTGCCTTACCAAAACATTTCTAATTTGAAAATAAACATTGCTACTGTCGCTGGGCACACGACCAACTACAAGCAAACACTATGAACTGGCTTAAATCGGGCTTACCACAGATTATCTGGTCGAGGGCGCTTCTCCCTCTGACAACGTCTGACCAGGGCGCTTGTCACAGCCCACAAAACTGTCACTGGGCGGCTTAATACTCTCTCCTCGCCGTCCAGGACTTGAGACCACAACGTCTTCAGCTCGATTCAACAGCTGGAACGTCTGCACCTTCTCTTCTCTTGGAGATAATATCACTAGGGTTCCCTCCTGGCGGGAGCTCGTCAAAGCGCGGCTTCTCCCCTGCGATGTCTGGCCTCAAGAGGTCATCGCCCTCCACAAGCGAGCCTCACGCCTCCAGTAACTTGTCCACATCTCCTAACAAGTCATTTATCTGTTTTCTAGCTCATTGCCCATAATCTCAAATTTTATATAAATCCAACACACCATCTTACATCTGTGTTATCGCCTCTATAATTCCTGGACCTTCCAGTTAGGTCAGGCTTGCTGAATAACTCTCAAGGGGGAGACTCGTTTCTCCTGCAGGCTGAGATCATAACACTCCCCTCCCCTTATTTTTGAGAGTTATTCCAGTGGCAAAGCTCGGGATAATACATCCGCCACCACACTGTCTCGTTCTCCAACCGATTGGTTCGACCGGTTGATCTGCTTACGTACTCCTTTAGGAGTGTACAACTTCCTCGTTGCACCTGGTAACATCTGGCTCACAACTCGCCCGAAACATGATCTTCTCACAAACGATTTGACTTCCTGACACCTCTTGGCTAGGCTGTCCTCCTTGGACGCCTGCACTCCATCGGTCAACTCTACTTATTGTTTCCACCCTCCGTTTCCTTGTCTTCTTCTCTTCACGTCCAGAGTCAGACATCTACTGTCTGTACCTCCTCTGTCGTCTTCATACTTCCATATACTGCCATTATACTTTCGTCTCCTGCCATCATACTTCACTCCCTCGTCTTCACCGACGATCCTCCCTTTCGTCTCCTCATTTATCCGAGACCTCATCCTGTTTGACTTCCATCGAGTCCTCGGCTTTCTTCTACTCCTCCATGCTTGTATCATCATCCTCTTCCCACACTTCTCGCCTCTATACAACTCCATTTCTTCTCCTTCAACTCTTCTTTGTTCCCTAAAGTTTCTCCGAGCCCTGTACTACATCCAACAGCACTCGATCGTACATGTTGCTTTACCTCTCCTAGAGTGCTCGTAAGCATCTCTCCACACATACTGTCTCTTCTTCCTTTTTCTCGGCTATCATTCTTCTTCACTATCTCTCCTCCACGTTTTCTGTGAAACATGTCAACTCCTGACATCTCAAACAACTTAACTCTACTATCCAAATGCCTCTGTGCTCGTGGACAACTTGACGCTCTACTCCCGTCCTCAGTATGTCCACATCCTTCCTCACTTCTGCTCAGCACAGTTGCACTCACCTTCCGACCCTTAGTTTCAGCAGGCTGGGGTCTACTCAGGTTCGCTCTCTTCACATGATTTTTCTTTGGCTGGGCCATCTTCACTTTTGGCCTCACCGAGACTTCATCTTCCTGAGCTGGACCTTCATCAAACAGCCACGCTATATCTACGTCGATATCTTCTACCGGCTGAATAGACACTGTCTCATCTTCTCCAGCGTCTTCCTCGTCGGCTACCTCTGTCTTCATCACTACCGAGACAGGGTACTCAATGGCTTGGCGGTCTCCTGACTCATCTCCTCGGATGTCAGTCAGGTTCACACTCTCAGGTGTCCCACCCGTGCCGTGGCCTTCTGGGCACTCCTCTGGCACAGTCTCCGCTATGACTCTTGGCAACACCTTTGTCCCACACAAGTCATTCCCCAGGATCATTTGGACTCCTGGAACAGGTATGTCGGGGCACACTCCCAACATCACCTCCGCCGACACATATTCCGACCTTAGCTGGACAGTACAAACGGGCATGTCACTCTCAGACAATAACCCATATACTTTCATCTTTCTCCTGCCAGCTAATCGTCGATCATTCCCAATCAGGCTTCTCGCAATCACGCTCTGATTAGCTCCGGTATCTCTTAAG
This sequence comes from Procambarus virginalis, assembly GCA_020271785.1. Lineage (NCBI taxonomy): Eukaryota > Metazoa > Arthropoda > Malacostraca > Decapoda > Cambaridae > Procambarus > Procambarus virginalis. Next base: position 115,165 of record WNGS01012325.1, read on the forward strand.
ATACCAACTTCTACCTCAGGTTGGCCTCCTATACTGATCCAACCTTTACTTATGAACGGCCTATACCTCTCGTTCACTAAGTTCACCATCTGCGGTTTGTCTTGGAACACATTATTATATTTACTTCGGGGGTCACACATGGCCAGGGTCACAATTCTCTTGCCCTGCCTGCAATCTCGCATCACGTGACCCAATCCGTTACAGTTGTAACACCTCACCTGGGAAAAGTCTCTTCTATATGTACCAGAGTGGCTCTGACTTTGTCCACTCGCATGAGAGTTCCTCGGGCCAGGTACACTACTTGCACTCTGTGGGGCTTTACTGGACTCTTGATTTCCTGGATAATGATTTGTTTCTCGTTTAGCTCCTTCATCTTCGCTTTCAGACGAAGTGCGCGACCTACTCTTCTGAGTTTTAGGGTATTTACGTTTATCTGCCCATTTATCAAAATTCTTCTCACCCCAGACTCTTCTGGGTCTTTCATAATTTCTTCCTCCCCAGACTCCACTGGATCTGCCATTGCTGCGTCTCGCCTCATTCTTCACTCTCTTCTCCCTCAAACTCTTATATGCTTCCGTAATCATATCCGCCCTATCTGCGGCATCTCTCACCTCCTTTATCCCTGCTTCTTGGATCTTGAATCTTGTTTCGGGATGCATCATCTCCAAGAACTTCTCCATGACCATCAATTGCTTCAGGTCAGCGTAAGATCCAACTCCAGCAGCCTCAATCCACTTCTGGAATTGCTACTGTCGCTGGGCACACGACCAACTACAAGCAAACACTATGAACTGGCTTAAATCGGGCTTACCACAGATTATCTGGTCGAGGGCGCTTCTCCCTCTGACAACGTCTGACCAGGGCGCTTGTCACAGCCCACAAAACTGTCACTGGGCGGCTTAATACTCTCTCCTCGCCGTCCAGGACTTGAGACCGCAACGTCTTCAGCTCGATTCAACAGCTGGAACGTCTGCATCTTCTCTTCTCTTGGAGATAATATCACTAGGGGTTCCCTCCTGGCGGGAGCTCGTCAAAGCGCGGCTTCTCCCCTGCGATGTCTGGCCTCAAGTGAGGTCATCGCCCTCCACAAGCGAGCCTCACACCTCCAGTAACATGTCCACATCTCCTAACAAGTCATTTATCTGTTTTCTTGCTCATTGCCCATAATCTCAAATTTTTATATAAATCCAACACACCATCTTACATCTGTGTTATCGCCTCTATAATTCCTGCACCTTCCAGTTAGGTCAGGCTTGCTGAATAACTCTCAAGGAGGGAGACTCGTTTCTCCTGCGGGCTGAGATCATAACACACTGCAATATACCTCATGGTGCACTGCAATGTACCTCAGGGTGCAACGCAATGTACCTTAGGGTGCTCTGCAATGTACCTAAGACTGCAATGCAGTGTACCTCACGGTGCACTGCAATGTACCTCTGGGTGCACTGCAATGTACATACGTGTGCTCTGCAATGTATCTGGAAAAGTTGGATGCTGGATACTCAATTTCCTGTCGAACAGAACACAAAGAGTAACAGTCAATCAGATAAAATCGAGTCCAATCGATGTTAAAAGCTCTGTACCTCAAGGTACAGTCCTTGCACCGCTACTGTTCCTTATTCTCATATCTGATATAGACAAAAATACACGTCACAGCTTCGTGTCGTCCTTTGTAGATGACACAAAAATCAGCATGAAAATTACCTCTGCTTAAGACATTGAAAAACTACAAGCAGATGTCAACAAAGTTTTCGATTGGGCAGCAGAAAATAACATGATGTTTGACAGTGATAAATTTCAGGTACTCAGGTACGGCAAAAATGAGGATCTGAAACATAATACAGGGTACAAAACACAATCGAATCTTCCCATAGTAGAAAAACAGCATGTCAAGGATTTGAGAATAATGATGTCCGACGATCTAACGTTTAGGGAGCATAACCAAGCAAATATTGCGTCAGCCAGAAGAATGATCGGATGGATTACGAGAACTTTCAAATCCAGGGATCCCATCACAATGGTTGTACTCTTCAAGTCACTTGTGTTGTCCCGTCTCAAGTACTGCTCAGTACTCACTTCCCCCTTCAGAGCAGGAGAGATTGCTGAAATAGAGGGAATACAGAGAACATATACGGCACGCATAGACGAGATAAAGCACCTAAATTATTGGGATCGTCTCAAAGCTCTCCAAATGTACTCTCTAGAAAGGAGACGAGAGAGATACGAAATAATATACACATGGAAAATACTGGAGAGCCAGGTCCCAAATCTGCACAGCAAAATAACAACGTACTGGAGTAAACGATATGGAAGAAAATGCAAGATTGATCCAGTGAAGGGCAGAGGTGCCAAAGGCACAATCAGAGAGCACTGTATAAACATCAGAGGTTCGTGGTTGTTCAACGTCCTCCCAGCGACTATAAGAAATATTGCCGGAACAACCGTTGACATCTTCAAGAGAAAACTGGACTGTTTTCTAAGAGAAGTTCCGGACCAACCAGATTGTGGTGCGTATGTGGCCCTGCGGGCCGCTCCAAGCAACAGCTTGGTGGACCAAGCTCTCACAATTCGAGCCTGGCCTCGGGCCGGGCTTGGGGACTAGAAGAACTCCCAGAACCCCATCAACCAGGTATCAACCAGGTATCTCAGTATGCTCTACAATGTACCTCAGGGTGCACTGCATATACTTCATGGTGCACTTCAATGTATTTCAGGGGGCACTGCAATGTACCTCAGGGTGCACTGTAATGTATCTCAGGGTGCACTGCAATTTATCTCATAGTGCTCTACAATGTATCTCAGGGTGCTCTGCAATGTATCTCATGTTGCACTGCAATGTATCTCATGATGCACTGCAATGTATCTCAGGGTGCACTGTAATGTACCTCAGGGTGCACTGTAAGGTCCCTCAGGGTGCACCGCAGTGTATCTCAGGGTGCACTGCAATGTCCCTCAGGGTTCACTGTAATGCACCTCAGGGTGCACTGCAATGTATCTCGGGTGCACTGCAATGTACCTCAGGGTGCACTGCAATATACCTCAGGGTGCACTGCAATGTACATCTAGGTGCACTGCAATGTACATCTAGGTACACTGAAATGTACCTCAGGGTGCACTGAAATGTATCTCAGAGTGCACTGCAATGCATGTTAGGGTTCACTGTAATGTACCTCAGGGTGCATTACAATGCATATTAGGGTGCACCGCAATGTTCCTCAGGGTTTACTGCAATGTGCCTCAGGGTGCACTGCAATGTACCTCAGGGTGCACTGCAATTTATATCAGGGTGCACTGCAATGCATCTTAGGGTTCACTGTAATGTATCTCAGGGTGCACTGCAATATACGTCAGGGTGCTCTGCAATGTACCTCAGGGTGCACTGCAATGTAACTCAGGAAACACTGCAATATACCTCAAGTTGCAATGCAATGTACCCCAGGGTGCACTGCAATGTACCTCCGAGTGCACTGCAATGTATCTAATGATGCAATGCAATGTACCTCAGGGTGCACTGCAATGTACCTCAGGGGTGCACTGCAATATACCTCAGGGTGCACTTCAATATATTTCTGGGTGCACTGCAGTGTACCTCAGGGTGCACTGCAATGTATCTCAGGGTACACTGCAATGTATCGCAGCGTGCACTGCAATGTACCTCAGGGTGAACCGCAATGTACCTCAGGGGTGCACTGCAATGTACCTCATGGTGCACTTCAATGTATATTAGTGCACACTGCAATGTACCTCAGGGTGCACTGCAATGTATCTCAGGGTTCACTGCGGTGTACTTCAGGGTGTTCTGCAACGTACATCAGGGTGCACTGCAACGTATCACAGGGTGCTCTGCAATGTACCTAAGGGTGCACTGCAATATATCTCATGGTGCACTGCAATGTACATCATGGTGCACTAAATTGTATCTTAGGGGTGCACTGCAATGTACCTCAGGGTGCACTGTAATGTACCTCAGGGTGCAATGTAATGTACCTCAGGGTGCGCTGCAATGTATCTCAGGGTTCATTGTAATGCTCCCCAGGGTGCACTGCAATGTACCTCAGGGTTCATTGTAATGCACCCCAGGGTGCACTGCAATATACCTCAGGGTGCATTGCAATGTACATCTAGGTGCACTGCAATGTACATCTATGTGACCTGCAATGTACCTCAGGGTGCTCTGAAATGTATCTCAGAGTGCACTGCAATGCATGTCAGAGTTCACTGTTATGTACCTAAGGGTGCACTGTAATGCATACTAGAGTTCACTGCAATGTACCTCAGGGTGTACTGCAATGTGCCTCAGGGTGCACTGCAATGTACCTCAGGGTACACTGCAATTTATATCAGGGTGCCCTGTAATGTATCACAGGGTTCACTGTAATGTACCTCATGGTGCACTGCAATGTACCTCATGGTGCACTGCAAGGTACCTCAGGGTGCACTGCAATGTACCTCATGGTGCACTGCAAGGTACCTCAGGGTGCACTGCAATGTACCTCAGGGTGCACTGCAATGTACCTCAGGGAGCACTGCAATATACCTCAGGGTGCAATGCAATGTACCTCAGGGTACACAGCAATGTACAACCGAGTGCACTGCAATGTATCTCATGATGCACTGCAATGTACCTCAGGGTGCACTGCAGTGTACCTCAGGGTGCACTGCAATATATCTCAGGGTGCATTTCAATGTATCTCAGGGTGCACTGCAATGTACCTCAGGGTGCACTGCAATGTACCTCAGGGTGCTCTGCAATGTATATCAGGGTATTCTGCATTATATACCTGGTTGATACCTGGTTGATGGGTTCTGGGAGTTCTTCTTCATGCATCACTTCAATGCATCTCAGGGTGCTCTGCTATGTAGCTCCGGATGCCCTGCAATGTATTTCAGGGTGCACTGCAATGTACCTCAGGGTGCACTGCAATGTACCTCATGGTGCAATGCAATGTATCTCAGGGTTCGCTGTAATGTACCTCAGGGTACACTGCATTGTATCTTAGGGTACACTGCAATTTATCTCAGGGTGTACTTCAATATATCTCACAGTGCACTGCAATGTCCCTCAGGGTACTCTGCAATGTATATCAGGGGGTGCTCTGCAATGTATCTCAGTGTGCTCTGCAATGTACCTCATGGTTTACTGCAATGTGCCTCAGGGGGTACACTACAATGAACCTCAGGGTGCACTGCAATGTATCAATGTCAATGTATGTCAGACTCTGTAGCGCAGTGGTCGACGTTCACGGATCACATCTAACGAACCCGGGTTCAATTCCAGACAAGAAATAACAGTGTGTTTCCTATCAGCTGATGTCTTTGTAGTTCATTTGGGAACTTTGTGTTCCCCTCCTGTAGACCCCTTTGCTATGTATCCGTGTCAGCCCCATCTATTTTAGACCGACTCGTCGGCCGAGCGGACAGCACGCTGGACTTGTGATCTTGTGGTCCCGGGATCGATCCCGGGCGCCGGAGAGAAACAATGGGCAGAGTTTCTTTCAGCCTATGCCCCTGTTACCTAGCAGTAAAATAGGTACCTGGGTGTTAATATAGTCAGCTGTCTCGGGCTGCTTCCTGGGGGTGGAGGCCTGGTCGAGGACCGGGCCGCAGGGACACTATAGCCCAGAAATCATCTCAAGATAACCTCAAGAATGAACATCTCATAGTGTGCTGCAATGTATCTCATGGTGCACTGCAATGTGCCTCAGGGTGCACTGTAATGTAACTCAGGGTGCAATGTAATGTACCTCAGGGTGCGCTGCAATGTATCTCAATGTACCTCAGGGTTCACTGTAATGCACCTCAGGGTGCACTGCAATGTACCTCAGGGTTCATTGTAATGCACCCCAGGGTGCACTGCAATATACCTCAGGGTGCACTGCAATGTACATGTAGGTGCACTGCAATGTACATCTAGGTGTACTGAAATGTATCTCAGCGTGCACTGCAATGCATATCAGGGTTCTCTGTAATGTACCTCAGGGTGCACTGCAATGCATATTAGGGTGCACTGCAATGTACCTCAGGGTGTACTGCATTGTGCCTCAGGGTGCACTGCAATGTACCTCAGGGTGCATTGCAATTTATATCAGGGTACACAGTAATGTGTCACAGGGTTCACTGTAATGTACCTCACGGTGCACTGCAATGTGCCTCAGGGAGCACTGCAATGTATCTCCAGGGAGCACTGCAATATACCTCAGGGTGCAATGCAATGTACCTCAGGGTACACTGCAATGTACATCCGAGTGCACTGCAATGTATCTAATGATGCACTGCAATGTATCTCAGGGTGCACTGCAGTGTACCTCAGGGTGCTCTGCAATGTATATCAGGGTGTTCTGTATTATATACCTGGTTGATACCTGGTTGATGGGGTTCTGGGAGTTCTTCTACTCCCCAAGCCCGGCCCGAGGCCAGACTTGACTTGTTAGAGTTTAGTCCACCAGGCTGTTGCTTGGAGCGGCCCTCAGGCCCACATACCATCACAGCCCGGTTGATCCGGCACTCCTTGAAGAAAACAATCTAGTTTCCTCTTGAAGATGTCCACGGTTGTTCCTGCAATATTTCTGATGCTCGCTGGTAGGACGTTGAACAACCGTAGACCTCTGATGTTCATACAGTGTTCTCTGATTGTGCCCATGGCAGCTCAGCTCTTCAGAGGTTCTATTCTGCATTTTCTTCCATGTCGTTCACTCCAGTACGTTGTTATTTTACTGTACAGATTTGGGACATGTCCCTCCTGTATTTTCCATGTGTATATTATTTGGTATCTCACTAGTCTCCTTTCTAGTGAGTACATTTGGAGAGCTTTGAGATGATCCCAATAATTTAGGTGCTTTATCTCGTCTATGCGTGCCGTATATGTTCTCTGTATTCCCTCTATTTCAGCAATCTCTCCTGCTCTGAATGGGGAAGTGAGTACTGAGCAGTACTCAAGATGGGACAACACAAGAGATTTGAAGAGTACAACCATTGTGATGGGATCTCTGGACTTGAAGGTTCTCGTAATCCATCCTATCATTTTTCTGGGTGACGCAATACTTACTTGGTTATGCTCCGTAAACGTTAGGTCGTCGGACATCATTATTCCCAAATCCTTGACATGCTGTTTTCCTACTATGGGCAGATTCGATTGTGTTTTGTACACTGTATTATGTTTAACATCCTCATTTTTGCCGTATCTGAGTACCTGGAATTTATCACCGTTATGACCGTATCTCGGTGTGCTCTGCAAAGTACCTCAGGGAGCTCTGCAATGTACCTTAGAATGCACTGCAATGTACCTAATGGTGCACTTCAATGTATTTCAGGGTGCACTGCAGTGTACCTCAGGGTGCACTGCAATGTAACTCAGGGTGCACTCCAATGAATCTCAGTGTGCTATTCAATGCACCCCAGTGTGCACTGCAAGGTACCTCACTGTGCACTGCAATGTATCTCAGGGTGCACCGCAATGTATCTCAGGTTGCACTTCAATGTACCGCAGTGTGCACTGCAATGTACCTCAGGATGCTCTGCATTGTATCACAGTGTGCTCTGAAATGTACCTCAGGGTGCTCTGCAATGTACTTCAGAATGCACTGTAATGTACCTAATAGTGCACTTCAATGTGTTTCAGGATGCACTGCAGTGTACGTCAGGTTGCACTGCATTGTACCTTAGGGTGAACTACAATGTATCTCAGGTGCACTGCAATATACCTCAGGGTGCACTGCAATATACCTCAGAGTGCACTGCAATGTAATTCATGGTGCATTACAATGTACCTCAGGGTGTACTGCAATGTACCTCAGGGTGCACTGCAATGTACCTCTAGGTGCACTGCAATGTACCTCAGAGTGAACTGCAATGTATCTCAGGAAGCACTGCAATATATCTCAGGGTGTACTGCAATGTACTTCAGGGTGCACTGCAATGTACCTCTAGGTGCACTGCAATGTACCTCAGGGTGCACTGCAATGTACCTCTAGGTGCACTGCAATGTACCTCAGGGTGCACTGCAATGTACCTCAGAGTGCACTGCAATGTATCTCAGGATGCACTACAATATATCTCAGGGTGTACTGCAATGTACCTCAGGGTGCATTGCAATGTATCTCAGGGTTCGCTGTAATGTACCTCAGGGTACACTGCATTGTATCTTAGGGTACACTGCAATGTATCTCAGGGTGCATTTCAATGTATCTCAGGGTGCACTGCAATGTCCCTCAGGGTACTCTACAATGTATATCAGGGTTGCTCTGCAATGTATATCAGAGGGTGCTCTGCAATGTATATCAGGGGTGCTCTACAGTGTATATCAGGGTTGCTCTGCAATGTATATCAGAGGGTGCTCTGCAATGTATATCAGGGGTGCTCTGCATTGTATCTCAGTGTGCTCTGCAATGTACTTCATGGTTTACTGCAATGTGCCTCAGGGGGTACACTACAATTTACCTCAGGGTGCACTTCAATATATCTCAAGAGTCTCTTCAATGTATCTCAGGGTGCTCTGCTTTGTAGATCCGGATGCACTGCAATGTATTTCAGGGTGCACTGCAATGTACCTCAGGGTGCACTGCAATGTACCTCAGAGTGCACTGCAATGTATCTCATGGTGCACTGCAATGTACCTCAGAGTGCACTGTAATGTACCTCAGGGTGCACCGCAATTTATCTCAGGGAGCACTGCAATATACCTCAGGGTGCACTGTAATGTACTTCAGGGTGCACTGTAATGTACCTCAGGTAGCACTGCAATGTATCACAGGGTGCACAGAAATGTACCTCAGGGTTCACGGTAATGCACCTCAGGATGCACTACAATATACCTCAGGGTGCACTGTATTGTACCTCAGGTTGCACTGCAATGTATATGAGGGGTGCTCTGCAATGTATATCAGGGGTGCTCTGCATTGTATCTCAGTGTGCTCTGCAATGTACCTCATGGTTTACTGCAATGTGCCTCAGGGGGTACACTACAATGAACCTCAGGGTGCACTGCAATGTATCAATGTCAATGTATGTCAGACTCTGTAGCGCAGTGGTCGACGTTCACGGATCACATCCAACGAACCCGGGTTCAATTCCAGACAAGAAATAACAGTGTGTTTCCTATCAGCTGATGTCTTTGTAGTTCATTTGGGAACTTTGTGTTCCCCTCCTGTAGACCCCTTTGCTATGTATCCGTGTCAGCCCCATCTATTTTAGACCGGCTCGTCGGCCGAGCGGACAACACGCTGGACTTGTGATCTTGTGGTCCCGGGTTCGATCCCGGGCGCCGGCGAGAAACAATGGGCAGAGTTTCTTTCAGCCTATGCCACTGTTACCTAGCAATAAAATAGGTACCTGGGTGTTAGTCAGCTGTAACGGGTTGCTTCCTGGGGTGGAGGCCAGGTCGAGGACCGGCCACAGGGACACTATAGCCCAGAAATTATCTCAAGATAACCTCAAGAATCAACATCTCATAGTGTGCTGCAATGTATCTCAGAGTGCACTGCAATGTGCCTCAGGGTGAACTGTAATGTATCTCAGGGTGCAATGTAATGTACCTCAGGGTGCGCTGCAATGTATCTCAGGGTACCTCAGGGTTCACTGTAATGCACCTCAGGGTGCACTGCAATGTACCTCAGGGTTCATTGTAATGCACCCCAGGGTGCACTGCAATATACCTCAGGGTGCATTGCAATGTACATCTAGGTGCACTGCAATGTACAACTAGGTGCACTGCAATGTACATCTAGGTGCACTGGAATGTACCTCAGGGTACACTGCAATGTACCTTAGGGTGTACTGAAATGTATCTCAGCGTGCACTGCAATGCATTTCAGGGTTCCCTGTAATGTACCTCAGGGTGCACTGCAATGCATATTAGGGTGCACTGCAATGTACCTCAGGGTGTACTGCATTGTGCCTCGGGGTGCACTGCAATGTACCTCAGGGTGCATTGCAATTTATATCAGAGTGCACTGTAATGTATCACAGGGTTCACTGTAATGTACCTCATGGTGCACTGCAATGTACCTAAGGGTGCACTGCAATGTATCTCAAGTGAGCACAGCAATATACCTCAGGGTGCAATGCAATGTACCTCAGGGTATACTGCAATGTACATCCGAGTGCACTGCAATGTATCTAATGATGCACTGCAATGTACCTCAGGGTGCACTGCAATGTATCTCAGGGTGCACTGCAATGTACCTCAGGGTGCTCTGCAATGTATATCAGGGTGTTCTGCATTATATACCTGGTTGATACTTGGTTGATGGGGTTCTGGGAGTTCTTCTACTCCCCAAGCCCGGCCCGAGGCCAGACTTGACTTGTTAGAGTTTAGTCCACCAGGCTGTTGCTTGGAGCGGCCCTCAGGCCCACATACCCACCACAGCCCGGTTGGTCCGGCACTCCTTGAAGAAAACAATCTAGTTTCCACTTGAAGATGTCCACGGTTGTTCCTGCAATATTTCTGATGCTCCCTGGTAGGACGTTGAACAACCGTGGACCTCTGATGTTCATACAGTGTTCTCTGATTGTGCCCATGGCAGCTCAGCTCTTCAGAGGTTCTATTCTGCATTTTCTTCCATGCCGTTCACTCCAGTACGTTGTTATTTTACTGTGCAGATTTGGGACATGTCCCTCCTGTATTTTCCATGTGTATATTTTTTGGTATCTCACTAGTCTCCTTTCTAGTGAGCACATTTCGAGAGGTTTGAGACGATCCCAATAATTTAGGTGCTTTATCTCGTCTATGCGTGCCGTAAATGTTTTCTGTATTCCATCTATTTCAGCAATCTCTCCTGCTCTGAAGGGAGAAGTGAGTACTGAGCAGTACTCAAGATGGGACAACACAAGAGATTTGAAGAGTACAACCATTGTGATGGGATCTCTGGACTTGAAGGTTCTCGTAATCCATCCTATCATTTTTCTGGGTGACCCAATACTTACTTGGTTATGCTCCGTAAACGTTAGGTCGTCGAACATCATTATTCCCAAGTCCTTGACATACTGTTTTCCTACTTTGGGCAGATTAGATTGTCTTTTGTACCCTGTATTATGTTTAAGATCCTCATTTTTGCCGTATCTGAGTACCTAGAATTTATCACAGTTATGACCGTATCTCGGTGTGCTATGCAAAGTACCTCAGGGAGCACTGCAATATACCTTAGAATGCACTGCAATGTACCTAATGGTGCACATCAACGTATTTCAGGGTGCACTGCAGAGTACCTCAGGGTGCACTGCAATGTAACTCAGGGTGCACTCCATTGTATCTCAGGGTGCTATTCAATGCACCCCAGTGTGCACTGCAAGGTACCTCAGGGTGCACTGTAATGTACCTCATGGTGGACTTCAATGTATTTCAGAGTGCAATGCAATGTACCTTAGGGTGAACTGCAATGTATCTCAAGGTACAGTGTAATGTATCTCAGGGTGTTCTGCAATGTACCTCAGGGTGCTCTGCAATGTACCTCAGGGTGCTCTGCAATGTACCTCAGGAAGCACTGCAATGTACCTAAGGGTGCACTGCAATGTACCTCAAGGTGCTCTACAATGTACCTCAGGGTGTACTGCAATGTATCTCAGGGTGCACTTCAATGTACCTCAGGGTGCACCGCAATGTATCTCATGGTGCTCTTCAGTGTATATCAGGGTGCTTCGCAATGTATCTCATGATGCACTGCAATGTATCTCAAGGTACACTACAATGTACCTTAGGATGTACTGGAAAGTATCTCAGGGGTGCACTGCAATGTACCTAAGGTTGCACTGTAAGGTACCTCGGGGTGCACCGCAATGTATCTCAGGATGCGTTGCAATGTACCTCCGGGTTCACTGTAATGCACCTCAGTGTGCACTGCAATGCATCTCAGGGTTCACTGAAATGTACCTTAGGTTGCACTGCAATGTACCTCAGGGTGCTCTGCAATGCACCTCAGGGTGCACTGCAATGTATCTCATTGTGCTCTGTAATGTATCTCAGGGTGCATTGCAATGAATCTCAGAGTGCACTGCAATGTACCTTAGGGTGCACTGTAATGTATCTCAGGGTGCACTGCAATGTACCTCAGGGTACTCTGCAATGTACCTCAGGGTGCACTGCAATGTGTCTCAGTGTGCTCTGTAATGTATCTCAGGGTGCATTGCAATGAATCTCAGAGTGCACTACAATGTACCTCACGGTGCACTATAATGTACCTCATGGTGCACTGCAATGTATCTCAGGGTGCACCGCAATATACCTCAGGTTGCACTGCAATGTATATCATGGTGCACTTACATGTATCTCAAGGTGCACTGCAATGTATCTCATTATGCACTGCAATGTATCTCACGGTGTACTGCAATATATCTCATGGTGCTCTGCATTTTACCTCAGGGTGCACATCAATGTATCTCATGATGCACTGCAATGTACCTCAGGGTGCACCGCAATGTATCTCATGCTGCTCTTCAG
>WNGS01012325.1:182127-193649 GCA_020271785.1 Procambarus virginalis
GCATACGAGGTACATTGCAGTGACCCCTGATATACATTGCTGTGTACCCTAAAGTACCTTACAGTGCTCCCTGAGGTACATTCCAGTGCACTCACCATGAGATACATCCAGTGCAACACTGGGGTACGTTGCAGTGCACCCTGAAGTACATTGCAGTGCACCATGAGGTACATTACAGTGCACCTTGAGGTACATTGCAAGCACCCTGAGATACATTGAAGTACACCCTGAGATACATTGCAAAGCAACCTGAGATGCATTTGCAGTGCTGCCTAGATACATTGTAGTGTACCCTGAGGTACATTGCAGTACACCCTGAGATACATTGCAGTGCACCCTTATTTACATTGCAGTGCACCCTGAGATACATTCCAGTGCACACTGAGGTACATTGCAGTACACCCTGAGATACATTGCAGTGCTTCATGAGATACAGTGCACAATGTCATACTTTGCAAAGCACCCTGACCTACATCTAAGGTATCGCACCCTATGTGAAACACATGTGTCGTGTGCTATCCTGAGATACACATTTGGGACCCATGTGCACCGTGTGGCAGGGGCTAAATTGCAGTGCGCCCTGGAAATGCATTGAAGCTTTTTTGCAGTGCACCATGAGGTACATTGAAGTGCACCATGAGGTACATTGAAGTGCACCATGAGGTACATTGAAGTGCACCATGAGGTACATTGAAGTGCACCATGAGGTACATTTCAGTGCTCCCCTTGAGGTACATTGCAGTGCACCCTGGGACGGGTACGCAGACAGTTTCAGTGCAACTCTGGATACACTCACACGAGCCATCTATGGTGATAGGCATACTGAGGTACCCATGGCAGGTGCAGTGCCCTAGGGGGGGAGTATGGCTTTGCAGTGCACCATGAGGTACAATGCAGTGCATCCTGAGGTACATTGCAAAGCAACCCTGAGATACATTGAAGTTCACCCCTAGGATACATTGCAAAGCAACTGGATACATTGAAGTTCACCCTAGGATACATTGCAAAGCACCTGAGATCATTGCAGTGCACCCCTGAGATACATTGCAGTGCACCCTGAGATACTTGCAGAGAACCCTGAGTTTCATTGCAGAGCACCCTGAGGCACATTACAGGCACGCTGAGGCACAATGTACCCACAGGTACATTGCAGAGCCCGTTAGGTACATAGCAGTGCATTCTGAGGTACATTGCAGTGCACCCCTGAGATACATTGTCGTGCACACTGAGATACATTACTGTGCCCCCTAACGTACATTGTAGTGCACCCTGTGATATATTGCATTGCACCCTGAAATAAATTTCAGTGCACCCTGAGGCACATTCCAGGGCACCCTGAGATACATTCCAGTGCATACTGAGGTTCATTGCAGTGCACCCTGAGATACATTGATGTGTACCCTGAGATACATTGCGGCACCCTGAGATACATTGCAGGGCACCCCTGAGATACATTGCAGTGCACCCCTGAGATACATTGCAGTGCACCCTTAGTTACATTGTACTGCACCCTGAGATGCATTGAAGTTCACCCTGAGGTACATTACAGTGCACCCTGAGATACATTGCAATGCACCCCACAGGTACATTGCGAGGCACACTTAGTTACATAGCAGTGCACCCTGAGGTTCATTGCAGTGCACCCTTAGTTACATGTACTGCACCCTGAGATGCATTGAAGTTCACCCGAGGTACATTACAGTGTACCCTGAGATACATTGCAATGCACCCCACAGGTACATTGCAGAGCACACTTAGTTACCTAGCAGTGCACCCTGAGGTTCAATGTAGTGCACCATGATGTGCATTGCAGTGCACCCTGAAGTACATTGCAGTGCACCCCTGAGATATATTGTCGAGCACCCTAAAGTATATTGCAGTGCACTATGAGATACATTGCAGTGCACCCTGAGGTACACTGCAGTGCACTATGAGATACATTGCAGTGCACCCCTGAGATACATTGCAGTGCTTCCCTGAGGTACATTGCAGTGCAGCCTTAGGGGGTACATTGTAGTGCACCCTGATGTACATTCTGTGCTCCCTGAGGTACATTTCAGTGCACTGTGAGGTACATTGCAATGCACCATGAGGTACATTGCAGTGCACCCAAAGGTACTCTGCAGTGCACCTTGAGGTACAATGTGAGAACCCTGAGGTACATTGCAGTGCACCCTAAGGTATGTTGCAGAGCACCCTAAAGTACCCTGCTGTGCTCTCTGAGGGTAGATTGAAGTGCACACTGAGGTGTATTGCAGTGCACCCTGAGATACATTACAGTGCACCCTGAGATACATTGCGGTTCACCCTGAGGTACATTACAGTGCACCCTGAGATACATTGCAGCTCTCTCTGAGATGCATTGTAGAGCACCCTGAGATACATTCCAGTGCACCCTGAGGCACATTGCAGTGCACCCTGAGGCACAATGTACCCACAGGTACATTGTAGAGCACCGTTAGGTACATAGAAGTGCACCCTGAGGTTCATTGCAGTGCACCATGATGTACATTGCAGTGTACCCTGAGGTACATTGCAGTGCACCCCTGAGATACATTGCCGTGCACCCTGAAGTACATTGCAGTGCACCATGACATACATTGCAGTGCACCCTGAGATACATTACCGTGCCCCCTAACGTACATTGCAGTGCACCCTGTGATATATTGCACTGCACCCTGAAATACATTGCAGTGCACCCTGAGGCACATTGCAGTTCACCCTGAGGTACATTTCAGTGCTACCTGAGGTTCATTGCAGTGCACCCTGAGATACATTTCAGTGCATACTGAGGTACATTGCAGTGCACCCTGAGATACATTGCTGTGTACCCTTAGGTATCTTACAGTGCTCCCTGAGGTACATTCCAGTGCACCCTGAGATACATTCCAGTGCGCACTGAGGTACATTGCAGTGCACCCTGAGATACATTGCAGTGCACCATGAGGTACAATGCAGTGCATCCTGAGGTGCATTGCAGAGCACCCTGAGATACATTGAAGTGCACCCTGAGATACATTGCAGTGCACCCTGAGATACATTCCAGGTGCACCCTTAGTTACATTGCAGTGCACCCTGAGATACAGTCCAGTGCACACGGAGGTACACTGCAGTGGACCCTGAGATACATTGCAGAGCACCCTGAGTTACATTGCAGAGCACCCTGAGTTACATTGTAGTGCTCCCCTGAGATGCATTGCGGTTCACCCTGAGGTACATTACAGTTCACCCTGAGATACATTACAGTGCTCCCTGAGGTCTATTGCAGTACACCCCTGAGATACATTCTAGTGCACCCTGAGGCACATTACAGTGCACCCTGAGGCACAATGTACCCACAGGTACATTGCAGAGCACCCTTAGGTACATAGCAGTGCACCCTGAGGTTCACTGCAGTGCACCCTGATGTACATTGCAGTGCACCCTGAGGTACATTGCAGTGCATCCCTGAGATACATTGACGTGCACCCTGAAGTACAGTGCAGTGCACCATGACATACATTGCAGTGCGCTCTGAGGTACATTGCAGTGCACCCTGAGGAACATTTCAGTACACCCTGAGATACATTCCAGTGCATACTGAGGTACATTGCAGTGCACCCTGAGGTACATTTCAGTGCACCCTGAGATACATTCCAGTGCACACTGAGATACATTGCAGTGTACCCTGAGGTACCTCACAGTGCTCCCTGATGTACATTGCAGTGCACTCTGAGGTAAATTGCAGTGCACCCTGAAGTACATTGCAGTGCGCCCTGAAATGCATTGAAGTGCAGTGTGAGGTACACTGCAGTGCACCCTGAGATACATTGCAGTGCACTCTGAGGTACATTGCGATGCACCCTGAGGTACGTTACAGTGCACCCTGAAATACATTGCAGTGCACCCTGAGGTACATTGCAGTGCACCCTGAAGTACATTACAGTGCAACCTGAAGTACATTGCAGTGCGCCCTGATATACATTAAAGTGCACCATGAGGTACATTGCAGTGCACCCTGAGGTACATTGCAGTGCACCATGAGGTACAATGCAGTGCACCCTGAGATACATTGCAGAGCACCCTGAGATACATTGCAGTGCACCCTGAGATACACTGCAGTGCACCCTGAGATACATTGCAGAGCACCCTGAGTTACATTGCAGTGCACCCTGAGATGCATTGCGGTTCACCCTGAGGTACATTACAGTGCACCATGAGATACATTTCAGTGCACTCTGAGTTACATTGTAGAGCACCCTGAGATACATTGCAAAGCACCCTCAGATACATTGCAGTGCATCCTGAGTACATTGCAGTGCACCCTGAGATACATTGCAGAGCACCCTGAGATACATTGCAGTGCACCCTGAGATACATTGCAGTGCACCCTGAGATACATTGCAGAGCACTCTGAGATACATTGCAGAGCACCCTGAGTTACATTGCAGTGCACCCTGAGATGCATTGCGGTTCACCCTGAGGTCTATTGCAGTACACCCCTGAGATACATGCTGGTGCACTCTGAGGTACATTACAGTGCACACTGAGATACATTGCAATGCACCCACAGGTACATTGCAGATCACCCTTACGTACATAGCACTACACCCTGAGGTTCATTGCAGTGCACCATGATGTATATTGCAGTGCACCATGATGTATATTGCAGTGCACCCTGAGGTACATTGCAGTGCACCCCTGAGATACATTGCCGTGCACCCTGAAGTACATTGCAGTGCACTATGAGATACATTGCAGTGCACCCTGTGGTACATTTTAGTGCACTATGAAATACATTGCAGTGCACCCTGAGATACATTGCAGTGCTCCCTGTGGTGCATTGCAGTGCACCATGAGGTACATTGCAGTGCACCCTGATGTACATTGCTGTGCTCCCTGAGGTGCATTGCAGTGCACCCTGAGGTACATTGCAGTGCACCCTGAGGTACATTACAGTGCACCCTGAGATACATTACCGTGCCCCCTAACGTACATTGCAGTACACCCTGTGATATATTGCATTGCACCCTGTGATATATTGCATTGCACCCTGAAATACATTGCAGTGCACCCTGAGGCACATTGCAGTGCACCCTGAGGTACATTTCAGTGCTCCCTGAGGTTTATTGCAGTGCACCCTGAGATACATTCCAGTGCATACTGAGGTACATTGCAGTGCACCCTGAGATACATTGCTGTGTAACCTTAGGTACCTTACAGTGCTCCCTGAGGTACATTCCAGTGCACCCTGAGATACATTCCAGTACACATTGAGGTACATTGCAGTGCATCCTGAAACAGATTGCAGTGCACTATGAGGTACAATGCAGTGCATCCTGAGGAACATTGTTGAGCACCCTGAGATACATTGAAGTGCTGCCTGAGATACATTTTAGTGCACCCTGAGATACATTGAAGGGCACTTTGAGATACATTGCAGTGCACGCTGAGATACATTGCAGTGCACCCTGAGAGACATTGCAGTGCACCCTTAGTTACATTGCAGTGCACCCTGAGATGCATTGAAGTTCACCCTGAGGTACATTACAGTGCACCCTGAGGTACATTGCAGTGCACTCTGAGATACTTTGTAGAGCACCTTGAGATACATTCCAGCGCACCCTGAGGCACAGTACAGTGCACCCTGAGATACATTGCAATGCACCCTCAGGTACATTGCAGAGCACCCTTAGTTACATAGCAGTGCACCCCTGAGGTTCATTGCAGTGCACCATGATGTGCATTGCAGTGCACCCTGAGGTACACTGCAATGCACTATGAGATACATTGCAGTGCACCCTGAGATACATTGCAGTGCTTCCCTGATGTACATTGCAGTGCACCCTGAGGTACATTGTAGTGCACCCTGATGTACATTGCTGTGCTCCCTGAGGTACATTGCAGTGCACTGTGAGGTACATTGCAATACACCATGAGGTATATTGCAGTGCACCCCAAAGGTACTCTGCAGTGCACCTTAAGGCACAATGCTGAGAACCCTGAGGTACATTTCAGTGCACCCTAACGTACGTTGCAGAGCACCCTGAAGTACACTGCTGTGCTCTCTGAGGGTAGATTGAAGTGCACCCTGAGGTATATTGCAGTGCACCCTGAGATACATTACAGTGCACCCTGAGGAACTTTGCAGTGCACCATGAAATTCATTGCAGTGCACCCGGAGATACATTGCAGTGCATCATGAGATACATTGCAGTGCACTATGAGATACATTGAAGTGCACCTTGAGATACATTGCAGTACACCCTGAAGGACATCGCGGTGCACCCTGAGGTACATTACAGTGCATCCTGAGATACATTGCAGTGCACCCTGAGGTACATTACAGTGCACCCTGAGATACATTGCAGTGCACAATGAGATACATTGTAGTGCACCCTGAGGTACATTGCAGTGCACCCTGAGATACATTACAGTGCACCCTGAGATACATTGTAGTGCACCCTGAAATATTTTACCGTGCACCCTGAGGAACATTACCGTGCCCCCTGACGTATATTGCAGTGCACCCTGTGGTATATTGCAGGGCACCCTGAAATACATTGCAGTTCACCCTGAGTACATTGCAGTGCACCCTGAGGTACATTTTAATGCTCACTGAGGTACATTGCAGTGCACCCTGATTTACATTTCAGTTCACCCTGAGATACATCCCAGTGCATACTGAGGTACATTGCAGTGCACCCTGAGATACATTGCAGTGTACCCTGAGGTACCTTACAGTGCTTCCTGAGGTACATTGCAGTGCACCCCTGAGATACATTCCAGTGTACACTGAGGTACACTGCAGTACACCCTGTGATACATTGCAGTGCTTCATGAGATACAGTGCACCATGTGATACTTTGCAGAGCACCCTGACCTACATTTAAGAGCACGATGAGACACATTGCAGTGCACCCTGAGATACATTGCAGTGCACTCTGAGGTAAATTGCAGTGCACCCTGAAGTACATTGCAGTGCGCCCTGAAATGCATTGAAGTGGCAGTATGAGGTACACTGCAGTGCACCCTGAGGTACATTGCAATGCAGCATGAAGTACATTGCAGTGCGCCCTGAGATATATTGCAGTGCACTCTGAGGTACATTGCGATGCACCCTGAGGTACGTTACAGTGCACCCTGAAATACATTGCAGTGCACCCTGAGGTACATTGCAGTGCACCCTGAAGTACATTACAGTGCAACCTGAAGTACATTGCAGTGCGCCCTGATATACATTGAAGTGCACCATGAGGTACATTGCAGTGCACCCTGAGGTACATTGCAGTGCACCATGAGGTACAATGCAGAGCATCCTGAGGTACATTGCAGTGCACCCTGAGATACATTGCAAAGCACCCTGAGATACATTGCAGTGCACCCTGAGATACATTGCAGTGCACCCTGAGATACATTGCAGAGCACCCTGAGATACATTGCAGTGCACCCTGAGATACATTGCAGTGCACCCTGAGATACATTGCAGAGCACCCTGAGTTACATTGCAGTGCACCCTGAGATGCATTGCGGTTTACCCTGACGTACATTACAGTGCACCCTGAGATACATTGCAGTGCATTCTGAGATACGTTGTAGAGCACCCTGAGATACATTGCAAAGCACCCTCAGATACATTGTAGTGCACCCTGAGAAACATTGCAGTGCACCCTGAGATACATTGCAGAGCACCCTGAGATACATTGCAGTGCACTCTGAGATACATTGCAGTGCACGCTGAGATACATTGCAGTGCTTCATGAGATACAATGCTTCATGAGATACATACTTTGCAGAGCACCCTGACCTACATTTAAGAGCACGAAGAGATACATTGCAGTGCACCCTGAAGTACATGGCAGTGCGCCCTGAAATGCATTGAAGTGCAGTATGAGGTACACTGCAGTGCACTCTGAGGTACATTGCAGTGCACCCTGAAGTACATTACAGTACAACCTGAAGTACATTGCAGTGCGCCCTGATATACATTAAAGTGCACCATGAGGTACATTGCAGTGCACCCTGAAGTACATTGCAGTGCACCATGAGGTACAATGCAGTGCATCCTGAGGTACATTGCAGAGCACCCTGAGATACATTGCAGTGCACCCTGAGATACATTGCAGTGCACCCTGAGATACATTGCAGAGCACCCTGAGATTTATTGCAGTGCACCCTGAGATACACTGCAGTGCACCCTGAGATACATTGCAGAGCACCCTGAGTTACATTGCAGTGCACCCTGAGATGCATTCCGGTTCACCCTGAGGTACATTACAGTGTACCCTGAGATACATTTCAGTGCACTCTGAGTTACATTGTAGAGCACCCTGAGATACATTGCAAAGCTGCCTCAGATACATTGCAGTGCACCCTGAGATACATTGCAGTGCACCCTGAGATACATTGCAAAGCACTCTGAGATACATTGCAGAGCACCCTGAGTTACATTGCAGTGCACCCTGAGATGCATTGCGGTTCACCCTGAGGTCTATTGCAGTACACCCCAAAGATACATGCTAGTGCACTCTGAGGTACATTACAGTGCACACTGAGATACATTGCAATGCACCCACAGGTACATTGCAGAGCACCCTTACGTACATAGCAGTACACTCTGAGGTTCATTGCAGTGCACCATGATGTATATTGCAGTGCACCCTGAGGTACATTGCAGTGCACCCCTGAGATACATTGCCGTGCACCCTGAAGTACATTGCAGTGCACTATGAGATACATTGCAGTGCACCCTGTGGTACATTGCAGTGCACTATGAGATACATTGCAGTGCACCCTGAGATACATTGCCGTGCACCCTGTGGTACATTGCAGTGCAGTATGAGATACATTGCAGTGCACCCTGAGATACATTGCAGTGCACCCTGTGGTACATTGCAGTGCACCATGAGGTACATTGCAGTGCACCCTGATGTACATTGCTGTGCTCCCTTAAGTACATTGCAGAGCACCGTGAGGTACATTGCAGTGCACCCTGAGATACATTACCGTGCCCCCTAACGTACATTGCAGTGCACCCTGAGGTACATTTCAGTGCTCCCTGAGGTACATTGCAGTGCACCCTGATTTACATTTCAGTGCACCCTGAGATACATTCCAGTGCATACTGAGGTACATTGCAGTGCACCCTGAGATACATTGCAGTCTACCCTGAGGTACCTTACAGTGCTTCGTGAGGTACACTGCAGTGCACCCTGTGATACATTGCAGTGCTTCATGAGATACAGTGCACGATGTGATTCTTTGCAGAGCACTGCTGTGCACCCCTGAGATACATTCCAGTGCACACTTAGGTACACTGCAGGGCACCCTGTGATTCATTGCAGTGCTTCATGAGATACAGTGCACCATGTGATACTTTGCAGAACACCCTGACCTACATTTAAGAGCACGATGAGACACATTGCAGTGCACCCTGAGATACATTGCAGTGCACTGTGAGGTAAATTGCAGTGCACCCTGAGGTACATTGCAGTGCGCCCTGAAATGCATTGAAGTGCAGTATGAGGTACACTGCAGTGCACCATGTGGTACATTGAGGTCTATTGCAGTACACCCCTGAGATACATTCTAGTGCACTCTGAGGTACATTGCAGTGCACCATAAGATACATTGCAGTGCACCCTGAGGCACATTGCAGTGCACCCTGAGATACATTACACTGCACCCTGAGATACATTGTAGTACACCCTGAGATATTTTACAGTGCACCATGAGGAACATTACAGTGCACCCTGAGGCACATTGCAGAGCACCGTGAGGTACATTGCAGTGCACCCTGAGATACATTACCGTGGCCCCTGACGTACATTGCAGTGCACCCTGTGGTATATTGCAGTGCACTCTGAAATACATTGTAGTGCACCCTGATGTGCATTGCATTGCACCCTGAGGTACATTTAAGGGCTCCCTGAGGTACATATCAGTGCACCTTGAGGTACATTTCAGTACACCCTGAGATACATTCCAGTGCATACTCAGGTACATTGCAGTGCACCCTGAGGTACATTTCAGTGCACCCTGAGATACATTCCAGTGCATACTGAGATACATTGCAATGTACCCTGAGGTACCTTACAGTGCTCCCTGATGTACATTGCAGTGCACCCCTGAGATACATTGCAGTGCACTCTTAGGTAAATTGCAGTGCACCCTGAAGTACATGGCAGTGCGCCCTGAAATGCATTGAAGTGCAGTATGAGGTACACTGCAGTGCACCCTGAGATACATTGCAGTGCACTCTGAGGTACATTGCGATGCACCCTGAGGTACGTTACAGTGCACCCTGAAATACATTGCAGTGCACCCTGAGGTACATTGCAGTGCACCCTGAAGTACATTACAGTGCAACCTGAAGTACATTGCAGTGCGCCCTGATATACATTAAAGTGCACCATGAGGTACATTGCAGTGCACCCTGAGGAACATTGCAGTGCACCATGAGGTACAATGCAGTGCATCCTGAGGTACATTGCAGAGCACCCTGAGATACATTGCAGTGCACCCTGAGATACATTGCAGTGCACCCTGAGATACATTGCAGAGCACCCTGAGATACATTGCAGTGCACCCTGAGATACACTGCAGTGCACCCTGAGATACATTGCAGAGCACCCTGAGTAACATTGCAGTGCACCCTGAGATGTATTCCGGTTCACCCTGAGGTACATTACAGTGCACCCTGAGATACATTTCAGTGCACTCTGAGTTACATTGTAGAGCACCCTGAGATACATTGCAAAGCTGCCTCAGATACATTGCAGTGCACCCTGAGATACATTGCAGTGTACCCTGAGATACATTGCAGAGCACTCTGAGATACATTGCAGAGCACCCTGAGTTACATTGCAGTGCACCCTGAGATGCATTGCGGTTCACCCTGAGGTCTATTGCGGTACACCCCTGAGATACATGCTAGTGCACTCTGAGGTACATTACAGTGCACACTGAGATACATTGCAATGCACCCACAGGTACATTGCACAGCCCTTACGTACATAGCAGTACACTCTGAGGTTCATTGCAGTGCACCATGATGTATATTGCAGTGCACCCTGAGGTACATTGCAGTGCACCCCTGAGATACATTGCCGTGCACCCTGAAGTACATTGCAGTGCACTATGAGATACATTGCAGTGCACCCTGTGGTACTTTGCAGTGCACTTTGAGATACATTGCAGTGCACCGTGAGATACATTGCAGTGCTCCCTGTGGTGCATTGCAGTGCACCATGAGGTACATTGCAGTGCACCCTGATGTACATTGCTGTGCTCCCTGAGGTACATGGCAGTGCACCCTGAGGTACATTGCAGTGCACCCTAATGTACATTGCTGTGCTCCCTGAGGTACATTGCAGAGCACCGTGAGGTACATTGCAGTGCACCCTGAGATATATATTGCATTGCACCCTGTGATATATTGCATTGCACCCTGAAATGCATTGCAGTGCACCCTGAGGCACATTGCAGTGCACCCTGAGGTACATTTCAGTGCTCCTGAGGTTTATTGCAGTGCACCCTGAGAT
>WNGS01012325.1:194649-206216 GCA_020271785.1 Procambarus virginalis
GCACAGCAGTGTACTTCAGGGTGCTCTGCAACGTACGTTAGGGTGCACTGCAATGTACCTCAGGGTTCTCAGCATTGTACCTCAAGGTGCACTGCAGAGTACCTTTGGGGTGCACTGCAATGTACCTCATGGTGTATTGCAATGTACCTCACAGTGCACTGCAATGTACGTCAGGGAGCACAGCAATGTACATCAGGGTGCACTACAATGTACCTCAGGGTGCACTGCAATGTACATCAGGGAAGCACTGCAATGTATCTCAGGGTGCACTGCAATGTATCTCATAGTGCACTGCAGTGTACCTCAGGGTGCACTGCAATGCACATCATGGTGCACTGCAATGAACCTCAGGGTGCACTGCTATGTAACTAAGGGTGCTCTGCAATGTACCTGACGGCGCATTGCAATGTATCTCAGGGTGCACTGTAATGTGCCTCAGGGTGCGCTGGAATGTATCTCAGGGTGCTCTACAAAGTATCTCAGAGTGCACTGCAATGTACCTCAGGGTGCACTGTAATGTACCTCAGGGTGAACTTCAATGCATCTCAGGGTGCACTGCAATGTAACTAAGGGTGCACTGCAAGGTATCTCAGGGTACACTGCAATGTATCTCAGCGTGCACTGCAATGTATCTCAGGGTGCCCTTCAATGTATCTCAGGGTGCACTAAAAAGTATCTCAGGCAGCACTGCAATGTATCTCAGGTTGCTTTGCAATGTATCTCAGGGTGCACTTCAATGTATCTCAGGGTGCACTTCAATGTATCTCAGGGTGCTCAACAATGTTCCTCAGGATGCACTGCATTGTACCTCAGAGTGCACTGCAATGTGTCTCAGGGTGCACTGCAATGTACCTCAGTGTACAATGGAATGTATCTCAGGGTGCACTGGAATGTACCTCAGGGAGCACTGTAAGGTACCTAAGGGTACACAGCAATGTATCTCAGGGTGCACTGCAATGTACCTCAGTATGCACTGGAATGTATCTCAGGGTGCACTGCAATAAACCTCAGGGAGCACTGAAATGTACCTCAGGGTGCACTGCAATGTGCCTCAGGGTGCACTGCAATGCATTTCAGGGTGCAATGCAATATATCACAGGGTGCAATGCAATATATATCACAGGGTGCACTGCAATGTACGTTAGGGGGCACGGTAATGTATCTCAGGGTGCACTGCAATGTACCTCACGGTGCTCTGCAATGTACCTCAGGGAGCACAGCAATGTACATTAGGGTGCACTGCAATGTACCTCAGGGTGCACTGCAATGTACCTCAGGGAGCACAGCAATGTACATCAGGGTGCACTGCAATGTACCTCATGGTGCACTGCAATGCACCACAGGGAGCACTGCAATGTATCTCACGGTGCACTGCAATGTATCTCATAGTGCACTGCAAAGTACCACAGGGTGCACTGCAATGTATCTCATAGTGCACTGCAATGTACTTCAGGGTGCACGGCAATGTATCTCAGGGGTGCACTGCAATGTACCTCAGGGTGCACTGCAATATACATCATGGTGCACTGCAATGAACCTCAGAGTGTACTGCTATGTACGTAAGGGTGCTGTGCAATGTACCTGTGGGTGCATTGCAATGTATCTCAGTGTGCACTGTAATGTACCTCAGAGTGCACTAGCATGTATCTCAGGGGTGTACCGCAATAGACCTCAGGGTGAACCGCAATGCATCTCAGGGTGCACTGCAATGTAACTCAGGGTGCTCTGCAATGTATCTCAGAGTGCTCTGCAATGTATCTCAGGGTGCACTGCAATGTATCTCAGGGTGCACTGCAATGTATCTGACGCAGCTTTGCAATGTATCTCAGGGTGCTCTACAATGTAACTCAGAGTGCACTGAAATGTATCTCAGGGTGCACTGTAATGTACCTCAGGGTGAACCGGAATACATCTCAGGGTGCACTGCAATGTAACTCAGGGTGCTCTGCAATGTATCTCAGGGTGCACTGCAGTGTATCTCAGGGTGCACTGCAATGTATCTCACGGTGCTCTGCAATGTATCTCAGGGTGCACTGCAATGTATCTCAGGGTGCACTGCAATGTATCTCAGGGTGCTCTGCAATGTACCTCAGGATGCACTGCATTGTACCTCATGGTGCACTGCAATGTACCTCAGGGTGCACTGCAATGTACCTCATGGTGCACTTTAATGTATATCAGGGCGCACTGCAATGTACTTCAGGTTGCACTGTAATGTACTTCAGGGTGCACTGCAATGTACCTCAGGGTGCACTGCAATGTATTTCAGGGTGCACTGTAACGTACCTCAGGGTGCATCGCAATGTACCTCAGAGTGCACTGCAATGTATCTCAGGGTGCACTGCAGTGTACCTCATACTGCACTTCAATGCATTTCAGGGCGCACTGCCATGTACTTCAGGGTGCACTGCAATTTACCTAAGAGTGCACTGCAATGTATCTCATCGTGCTCTTAAATGTAGGTCAGGGTGCTCTGCAAAGTATCACATGGTGCACTGTATCTCATGAAGCACTGCAATGAATCACAGGGTGCCCTGCAGTGTACCTAAGTGTGCACTGGAATGTATCTCAGGGGTGCACAGCAGTGCTCTGCAAAGAATCACATCGTGCACTGTATCTCATGAAACACTGCAATGTATCACAGGGTGCACTGCAGTGTACCTCAGAGTGCAGTGGAATGTATCTCAGGGGTGCACTGCAATGCACCTCACGAAGCACTGTAAGGTACCTCAGGGTACACTGCAATGTATCTCAGGGTGCACTGCAATGTACCTCAGTATGCACTGGAATGTATCTCAGGGTGCAATGAAATGTAAATCAGGGTGCACTGCAATGTACCTCAGGGAGCACTGAAATGTACCTCAGGGTGCACTGCAATGTACGTTAGGGGGCACGGTAATGTATCTCAGGGTGCACTGCAATGTACCTCACGGTGCTCTGCAATGTACTTAAGGGAGCACAGCAATGTACATCAGGGTGCACTGCAATGTACCTCATGGTGCACTGCAATGTACCACAGGGTGCACTGCAATGTATCTCAGGGTGCACTGCAATGTATCTCATACTGCACTGCAATGTACCACAGGGTGCACGGCAATGTATCTCAGGGTGCACTGCAATGTATCTCATAGTGCACTGCAATGTACCACAGGGTGCACTGCAATGTATCTCATAGTGCACTGCAATGTACTTCAGGGTGCACGGCAATGTATCTCAGGGGTGCACTGCAATGTACCTGTGGTGCATTGCAATGTATCTCAGTGTGCACTGTAATGTACCTCAGAGTGCACTAGCATGTATCTTTGGGGGTGTACTGCAATAGACCTCAGGATGAACCGCAATGCATCTCAGGGTGCACTGCAATGTAACTCAGGGTGCTCTGCAATGTATCTCAGAGTGCTCTGCAATGTATCTCAGGGTGCACTGCAATGTATCTCAGGGTGCACTGCAATGTATCTGAGGCAGTTGTAATGTATCTCAGGGTGCTCTACAATGTAACTCAGAGTGCATGAAATGTATCTCAGGGTACACTGTAATGTACCTCAGGGTGAACCGGAATGCATTCAGGGTGCACTGCAATGTAACTCAGGGTGCTCTGCAATGTATCTCAGGGTGCACTGCAGTGTATCTCAGGAGCACTGCAATGTATCTCAGGGTGCTCTGCAATGTATCTCAGGGCACTGCAATGTATATCAGGGTGCACTGCAATGTATCTCAGGGTGCTCTGCAATGTACCTCAGGATGCACTGCATTGTACCTCATGGTGCACTTTAATGTATATCAGGGCGCACTGCAATGTACTTCAGGTTGTACTGTAATGTACTTCAGGGTGCACTGCAATGTACCTAAGGGTGCACTGCAATGTATTTCAGGGTGCACTGTAACGTATCTCAGGGTGCATCGCAATGTACCTCAGAGTGCACTGCAATGTATCTCAGGGTGCACTGAAGTGTACCTCATACTGCACTTCAATGCATTTCAGGCGCACTGCCATGTACTTCAGGGTGCACTGCAATTTACCTCAGAGTGCACTGCAATGTATCTAAGGGTGCACTGCAATGTGTCTCTTCGTGCTCTTAAATGTAGATCAGAGTGCTCTGCAAAGTATTACATGGTGCACTGTATCTCATGAAGCACTGCAATGTATCTCATTGTGCACTGCAATGTACCTCATTATACACTGGAATGTATCTCAGGGGCACTGAAATGTAAATCAGGGTGCACTGCAATGTACCTCAGGGAGCACTGAATGTACCTCAGGGTGCACTGCAATGTACGTTAGGGGGCACGGTAATGTATCTCAGGGTGCACTGCAATGTACCTCACGGTGCTCTGCAATGTACTTAAGGGAGCACAGCAATGTACATCAGGGTGCACTGCAATGTACCTCATGGTGCACTGCAATGTACCACAGGGTGCACTGCAATGTATCTCAGGGTGCACTGCAATGTATCTCATACTGCACTGCAATGTACCACAGGGTGCACTGCAATGTATCTCAGGGTGCACTGCATGTATCTCATAGTGCACTGCAATACATAGGGTGCACTGCAATGTATCTCATAGTGCACTGCAATGTACTTCAGGGTGCACGGCAATGTATCTCAGGGGTGCACTGCAATGTACCTCATGGTGCACTGTAATATTCATCATGGTGCACTTCAATGAACCTCAGGTGTACTGCTAGTACGTAAGGGTGCTCTGCTATGTACCTGTGGGTGCATTGCAATGTATCTCAGTGTGCACTGTAATGTACCTCAGAGTGCACTAGAATGTATCTCAGGGGTGTACTGCAATAGACCTCAGGCTGAACCGCAATGCATCTCAGGGTGCACTGCAATGTAACTCAGAGGGCTCTGAAATGTATATCAGAGTGCTCTGCAATGTATCTCAGCGTGCACTGCAATGTATCTCAGAGTGCACTGCAATGTATCTCAGGGTGCTCTGCAATGTATCTCAGGGTGCACTGCAATGTTTCTCAGGGTGCACTACAATGTATCTGAGGGTGCTTTGCAATGTATCTCAGGGTGCTCTACAACGTATCTCAGAGTGCACTGCAATGTATCTCAGGGTGCACTGTAATGTACGTCCGGGTAAACCGCAATGCATCTCAGGGTGCACTGCAATGTAACTCAGGGTGCTCTGCAATGTATCTCAGGGTGCACTGCAATGTATCTCAGGGTGCACTGCAATGTATCTCAGGGTGCTCTGCAATGTATCTCAGGGTGCACTGCAATGTATCTCAGGGTGCACTGCAATGTATCTCAGGGTGCTTTGCAATGTATCTCAGGGTGCACTTCAATGTATCTCAGGGTGCTCTGCAATGTACCTCAGGATGCTCTGCATTGTACCTCATGGTGCACTGCAATGTACCTCAGGGTGCACTGCAATGTACCTCATGGTGCACTTCAATGTATATCAGGGCGCACTGCAATGTACTTCAGGTTGCACTGTAATGTACTTCAGGGTGCACTGCAATGTACCTCAGGGTGCACTGCAATGTATTCAGGGTGCACTGTAACGTACCTCAGGGTGCATCGCAATGTACCTCAGAGTGCACTGCAATATATCTCAGGGCGCACTGCAATATACTTCATGCTGCATTGCAATGTACCTCAGGGTGCACTGCAGTGTACCTCATACTGCACTTCAATGCATTTCAGGGCGCACTGCAATGTACTTCAGGGTGCACTGCAATTTACCTCAGAGTGCACTGCAATGTATCTCAGGGTGCACTGCAATGTGTCTCATCGTGCTCTTAATGTAGGTCAGGGTGCTCTGCAAAGTATCACATGGGGGCATTGTATCTCATGAAGCACTGCAATGTATCACAGAGTGCGCTGCAGTGTACCTCAGTGTGCACTGGAATGTATCTCAGGGGTGCACTGCAGTGCTCTGCAAAGTATCACATGGTGCACTGTATCTCATGAAGCACTGCAATGTATCACAGGGTGTACTGCAGTGTACCTCAGTGTACACTGGAATGTATCTCAGGGGTGCACTGCAATGTACCTCAGGAAGCACTGTAAGGTACCTCAGGGTACACTGCAATGTACCTCAGGGTGCACTGCAATGTACCTCAGTATGCACTGGGATGTATCTCAGGGTGAACTGAAATGTAAATCAGGGTGCACTGCAATGTACCTCAGTGAGCATTAAAATGTACCTCAGGGTGCACTGCAATGTACCTCAGGGTGAACTGCAATGTATTTCAGGGTGCCCTGCAATATACCACAGGGTGCACTGCAATATACGTCAGGGTGCACGGTAATGTTCCTCAGGGTGCACGGTAAAATATTTCAGGGTGCACTACAATGTATCTCAGGGTGCACTGTAATGTATCTCAGGGTGCACTGCAATGTACCTCAGGGTGCACTACAATGTATCACATTGTGCACTGCAATGTATCTCAGGGTGCACTGTAATGTACCTCAGGGTGCACTGCAATGTATCTCAGGATGCACTGTAATGTACCTCAGGGTGCACCGCGATGTCCTTCAGGGTGTACTGCAATGTATCTCAAGGTGCACTTCAATGTATCTCATAGTGCACTGCAATGTATCTCATGATGCACTGCAATGTATCTCCGGGTGCACTGCAATGAATTTCATGGTGCACTGCAAAGTTCCTCAGGGTGCACTGCAATATGTATCTCACGGTGCACTTCAATGTATCTCATTGTGCAATGCAATGTACCTCAGGGTGCACTGTAATGTACCGCAGGATGCAATAAAATGTACCTCAGGGTGCACTGTAATGTATCTCAGGGTGCACTGCAATATACCTCAGGGTGCACTTCAATCTACCCTCAGAGAGCACAGCAGTGTACTTCAGGGTGCTCTGCAACGTACGTTAGGGTGCACTGCAATGTACCTCAGGGTTCTCAGCATTGTGCCTCAAGGTGCACTGCAGAGTACCTTTGGGGTGCACTGCAATGTACCTCATGGTGTATTGCAATGTACCTCACAGTGCACTGCAATGTACCTCAGGGAGCACAGCAATGTACATCAGGGTGCACTACAATGTACCTCAGGGTGCACTGCAATGTACATCAGGGAAGCACTGCAATGTATCTCAGGGTGCACTGCAATGTATCTCATAGTGCACTGCAGTGTACCTCAGGGTGCACTGCAATGCACATCATGGTGCACTGCAATGAACCTCAGGGGTGCACTGCTATGTAACTAAGGTGCTCTGCAATGTACCTGAGGGTGCATTGCAATGTATCTCAGGGTGCACTGTACTGTGCCTCAGGGTGCGCTGGAATGTATCTCAAGGTGCTCTACAAAGTATCTCAGAGTGCACTGCAATGTACCTCAGGGTGCACTGTAATGTACCTCAGGGTGAACTTCAATGCATCTCAGGGTGCACTGCAATGTAACTAAGGGTGCACTGCAATGTCTCTCAGGGTGCACTGCAATGTATCTCAGCGTGCACTGCAATGTATCTCAAAGTGCCCTTCAATGTATCTCAGGGTGCACTAAATGTATCTCAGGCAGCACTTCAATGTATCTCAGGGTGCTCAACAATGTTCCTCAGGATGCACTGCATTGTACCTCATAGTACACTGCAATCTGTCTCAGGATGCACTGCAATGTACCTCAATGTGTACTGGAATGTATCTCAGGGTGCACTGGAATGTACCTCAGGGAGCACTGTAAGGTACCTAAGGTTACACAGCAATGTATCTCAGGGTGCACTGCAATGTACCTCAGTATGCACTGGAATGTATCTCAGGGTGCATTGCAATAAACCTCAGGGAGCACTGAAATGTACCTCAGGGTGCACTGCAATGTGCCTCAGGGTGCACTGCAATGTATTTCAGGGTGCAATGCAATATATCACAGGGTGCAATGCAATATATCACAGGGTGTACTGCAATGTACGTTAGGGGGCACGGTAATGTATCTCAGGGTGCACTGTAATGTACCTCAGGGTGCACTGCAATGTACCTCAGGGTGCACTGCAATGCACCTCAGGGAGCACAGCAATGTACATCAGGGTGCACTGCAATGTACCTCATGGTGCACTGCAATGCACCACAGGGAGCACTGCAATGTATCTCAGGGTGCACTGCAATGTATTTCATAGTGCACTAAAATGTACCACAGGGTGCACTGCAATGTATCTCATAGTGCACTGCAATGTACTTCAGGGTGCACGGCAATGTATCTCAGGGGTGCACTGCAATGTACCTCAGGGTGCACTGCAATATACATCATGGTGCACTGCAATGAACCTCAGGGTGTAGTGCTATGTACGTAAGGGAGCTCTGCAATGTACCTGTGGGTGCACTGCAATGTATCTCGGGGTGCACTGCAATGTATCTCAGGGTGCTCTGCAATGTATCTCAGGGTGCACTGCAATGTATCTCAGGGTGCACTGCAATGTATCTCAGGGTGCTTTGCAATGTATCTCAGGGTGCACTTCAATGTATCTCAGGGTGCTCTGCAATGTACCTCAGGATGCTCTGCATTGTACCTCATGGTGCACTGCAATGTACCTCAGGGTGCACTGCAATGTACCTCATGGTGCACTTCAATGTATATCAGGGCGCACTGCAATGTACTTCAGGTTGCACTGTAATGTACTTCAGGGTGCACTGCAATGTACCTCAGGGTGCACTGCAATGTATTTCAGGGTGCACTGTAACGTACCTCAGGGTGCACTGCAATTTACCTCAGAGTGCACTGCAATGTATCTCAGGGTGCACTGCAATGTGTCTCATCGTGCTCTTAAATGTAGGTCAGGGTGCTCTGCAAAGTATCACATGGGGGCATTGTATCTCATGAAGCACTGCAATGTATCACAGGGTGCGCTGCAGTGTACCTCAGTGTGCACTGGAATGTATCTCAGGGGTGCACTGCAGTGCTCTGCAAAGTATCACATGGTGCACTGTATCTCATGAAGCACTGCAATGTATCACAGGGTGTACTGCAGTGTACCTCAGTGTACACTGGAATGTATCTCAGGGTGCACTGCAATGTACCTCAGGAAGCACTGTAAGGTACCTCAGGGTACACTGCAATGTATCTCAGGGTGCACTGCAATGTACCTCAGTATGCACTGGGATGTATCTCAGGGTGAACTGAAATGTAAATCAGGGTGCACTGCAATGTACCTCAGTGAGCATTAAAATGTACCTCAGGGTGCACTGCAATGTACCTCAGGGTGAACTGCAATGTATTTCAGGGTGCCCTGCAATATACCACAGGGTGCACTGCAATATACGTCAGGGGGCACGGTAATGTTCCTCAGGGTGCACGGTAAAATATTTCAGGGTGCACTACAATGTATCTCAGGGTGCACTGTAATGTATCTCAGGGTGCACTGCAATGTACCTCAGGGTACACTACAATGTATCTCATTGTGCACTGCAATGTATCTCAGGGTGCACTGTAATGTACCTCAGGGTGCACTGCAATGTATCTCAGGATGCACTGTAATGTACCTCAGGGTGCACCGCGATGTCCTTCAGGGTGTACTGCAATGTATCTCAAGGTGCACTTCAATGTATCTCATAGTGCACTGCAATGT
Source organism: Procambarus virginalis (assembly GCA_020271785.1). Classification (NCBI taxonomy): domain Eukaryota; kingdom Metazoa; phylum Arthropoda; class Malacostraca; order Decapoda; family Cambaridae; genus Procambarus; species Procambarus virginalis. The sequence goes on from WNGS01012325.1 coordinate 204,187, forward strand.
ATCTCATGATGCACTGCAATGTATCTCCGGGTGCACTGCAATGAATTTCATGGTGCACTGCAAAGTTCCTCAGGGTGCACTGTAATGTATCTCAGGGTGCACTGCAATATACCTCAGGGTGCACTTCAATCTACCCTCAGAGAGCACAGCAGTGTACTTCAGGGTGCTCTGCAACGTACGTTAGGGTGCACTGAAATGTACCTCAGGGTTCTCAGCATTGTGCCTTAAGGTGCACTGCAGAGTACCTTTGGGGTGCACTGCAATATACCTCATGGTGTATTGCAATGTACCTCACAGTGCACTGCAATGTACCTCAGGGAGCACAGCAATGTACATCAGGGTGCACTACAATGTACCTCAGGGTGCACTGCAATGTCCATCAGGGAAGCACTGCAATGTATCTCAGGGTGCACTGCAATGTATCTCATAGTGCATTGCAGTGTACCTCAGGGTGCACTGCAATGCACATCATGGTGCACTGCAATGAACCTCAGGGTGCACTGCTATGTAACTAAGGGTGCTCTGCAATGTACCTGAGGGTGCATTGCAATGTATCTCAGGGTGCACTGTAATGTGCCTCAGGGTGCGCTGGAATGTATCTCAGGGTGCTCTACAAAGTATCTCAGAGTGCACTGCAATGTACCTCAGGGTGCACTGTAATGTACCTCAGGGTGAACTTCAATGCATCTCAGGGTGCACTGCAATGTAACTAAGGGTGCACTGCAATGTCTCTCAGGGTGCACTGCAATGTATCTCAGCGTGCACTGCAATGTATCTCAGGGTGCCCTTCAATGTATCTCAGGGTGCACTAAAATGTATCTCAGGCAGCACTTCAATGTATCTCAGGGTGCTCAACAATGTTCCTCAGGATGCACTGCATTGTACCTCATAGTGCACTGCAATCTGTCTCAGGGTGCACTGCAATGTACCTCAGTGTGTACTGGAATGTATCTCAGGGTGCACTGGAATGTACCTCAGGGAGCACTGTAAGGTACCTAAGGTTACACAGCAATGTATCTCAGGGTGCACTGCAATGTACCTCAGTATGCACTGGAATGTATCTCAGGGTGCACTGCAATAAACCTCAGGGAGCACAGCAATGTACATCAGGGTGCACTGCAATGTACCTCAGGGTGCACTGCAATGTGCCTCAGGGTGCACTGCAATGTATTTCAGGGTGCAATGCAATATATCACAGGGTGTACTGCAATGTACGTTAGGGGCACGGTAATGTATCTCAGGGTGCACTGTAATGTACCTCAGGGTGCACTGCAATGTACCTCAGGGTGCACTGCAATGCACCTCAGGGAGCACAGCAATGTACATCAGGGTGCACTGCAATGTACCTCATGGTGCACTAGCAATGCACCCACAGGGGCACTGCAATGTATCTCAGGGTGCAGACTGCAATGTATTTCATAGTGCACTAGAAATGTACCACAGGGTGCCCTGCAATGTATCTCATAGTGCACTGCAATGTACTTCAGGGTGCACGGCAATGTATCTCCAGGGGTGCACTGCAATGTACCTCAGGGTGCACTGCAATATACCTCATGGTGCACTGCAATATACATCATGGTGCACTGCAATGAACCTCAGGGTGTAGTGCTATGTACGTAAAGGGTGATCTGCAATGTACCTGTGGGTGCATGCAATGATATCTCAGTGTGCACTGTAATGTACCTCAGAGTGCAGCCCAGCATGTAGTCTCAGGGGTGTACTGCAATAGACCTCAGGGGAACCGCAATGCATCACAGGGTGCACTGCAATGTAACTCAGGGTGCTCTGCAATGTATCTCAGAGTGCTCTGCAATGTATCTCAGGGTGCACTGCAATCTATCTCAGGGTGCACTGCAATGTATCTCAGGGGTGCTCTGCAATGTATCTTCAGGGTGCACTGCCAATGTATCTCAGGGTGCACTGCAATGTATCTGGGGTGCTTTGCAATGTATCTCAGGGTGCTCTACAATGTAACTCAGAGTGCACTGAAATGTATCTCATGGTGCACTGTAATGTACCTCAGGGTGAAC
>WNGS01012334.1:0-12145 GCA_020271785.1 Procambarus virginalis
TCAAATCAAGAATGTTAATAATATACAAAAGACAACATTTCATTACAACCAGTCTCAGATGACAGTGAATGTGATTATATTTATGGAGTACAATCAATCACAAAATGGAATGATCTTCCACAACAACCCAGAGACTATAGTATACATTGCTGGCATTTGTCTCAAAATTCTCATTGACACTGGATCAAACATTGACACCATTGCTGAGTGCCACTATGAAAATTTAAAAAACATTCCCAAAGCTTGAAAACTATAATGGCAAAGCCACTGCCTATGCTTCAAAGGTAGCCTTACCAGTGATTGGAACTTTCACTGCAGAGATTAAGTCAAAGAATGCAATGCTCATTACTACATTCCATGTTGTTAGGAATGCAAAGGAGTCTTTACTCAGTTACAAGACTTCAACCAAATTGGGGCTACTTCAGCTTTCTAATGCTGTAGCAGTGGAATCTGCAAACAATGTTGATGCTATTGTTGCTGAATTTTCTGATCGGTTAAATCCATAGGTTGTTATACTGATAGCAAGGTACATCTGCATATCAACCCAGATGTAATTCCAGTTGCCCAACCACATCGCCGACAACCATTCCATACTCGCAAGAAAGTCGATGCCGAACTGGATAGGCTGATAGAACTAGATATCATTGAACCGGTAACAGGCCCAACACCATGGGTAAGCCCAATTGTCACTCCACCAAAGCCGAAGAATCCAGATGAGATACGCATTTGTGTAGACATGCGTGTTCCCAACAAGGCAATAATGCGTGAACGCCATCCTACACCCACTGTAGATGATATGATACCGCTTGAATGGTGCAACTGTATTCAGCAAGTTAGATTTAAACAAGGGCTATCATCAGCTTGAACTTGATGATGAGAGTCGATTCATCACAACGTTTACGACACATCGAGGTCTGTATAGGTACAAGCGCCTGAGTTTTGGTATTAACAGTGCTGCTGAAGTATTCCAGCACATCATCAGCCAGGTATTGCAAGATATACCTAATGCTGACAACATGTCTGATGACATCATTGTTTATGGCCGTACCCAAGCTGAACACGACAAAGCTCTTCGTGCAACATTGCAACGCTTACGAGAAAAGAATTTGACGCTAAGCCGAGCAAAGTGTGAGTTCAATCAACATAAAATTGAATTCTTTGGACATGTACTTAGTGACAAAGGTCTGTCTCCAGATCCTAAGAAAGTTGCAGATATCAAGAATGCTGCACCTCCTTCAACATCCACTGAAGTACATAGTTTTCTGGGAATGGCAAACTACTGTTCTCGCTTCATTCCAGATTTTGCTACCATTACGAAGCCTCTACGTGAGCTCCTGAAGAAAAATGCATCATGGTACTGGAGCGATGTCGAGCAAAATGCATTTGATGCTGTGAAAGATGCACTAGTAGAAAATGCGACTGCTGCATACTTTGATCCATCAATGGACACTGAGTTAACGGTGGATGCTAGTCCTGTTGGTTTAGGTGCTGTGTTAGCCCACACAAACCTGGTCAACCAGATTCAAGAGTAGTAATTGCCTACGCCAGCCGTTCTCTCACAGATGTTGAGCAACGATACAGTCAGACAGAGAAGGAAGCTCTTGCTCTTGTATGGGGCTGTGAACACTTCAATGTGTATCTGCTTGGTGCACCCTTTACCACGATAGTCACTGACCACAAACCGTTGGAGACCATCTTCAATAATCCAAAGTCCAAACCACCAGCTCGCATTGAGAGATGGGCTCTTCGTCTGCAACCATACAACTTTACGGTGAAATACAAGCCAGGTGCAGGCAATCCCGCTGATTACATCAGTCGACATCCTGCCAACAGTTTCACCATCACCAAGCATCAGCAAGTTGCCGAGGAATATGTACACTCTGTAACCTGTGATGCAGTCCCTAAGGCTCTCACTCTTGATGAAATCCGTACTGCAACCCTAGAGGACCCAACTCTGCAAGCAACAGTGGATGCATTGACTAAGAAAAAGTTTCCACGCATCCCACCCTCAGGAGTTGACCAAGATGCATTCAAAGCACTTGAACGCATCCAGACAGAATTAAGTGTTACGCAACAACGCGACACCGTGCTGCGAGGTACTCGTATCGTCATTCCAGCTGTTCTCCAGCAACGTGCTCTGAAGCTTGCACATCAAGGACACCAAGGTCTTGTAAGGACCAAACAGCTGCTACGAGAAAAGGTGTGGTTTCCTGGCATTGATCGTCAAGCTAAGGACATGCATGATGCCTGTGTCCCTTGCCAAGCTGCAGTGGATACTTCAAGACCAACACCTCTACAACCTTCACCACTACCTGCTGCACCATGGATGGAAGTATCGATGGACTTCTGTGGACCGCTACCAACTGGAGAGTACTTGATGGTAGTCATTGATGATCACTCACGTTATCCAGAAGTAGAAATCATCACTTCCACATCTGCAAAGGCTGTCATCCCGAAACTCGACAAGATCTTTTCAAACTTTGGCATTCCTGAAGTTGTCAAGACGGACAATGGACCGCCATTTAATGGACAAGACTTTGTCAACTTTGCTGAGCATATTGGATTCAAACACCGCCGTGTGATGCCACTACATCCTCAAGCAAATGGAGAAGTAGAGAGATTCATGCAACCTCTCATGAAAGCTGTACGCTGTGCTCATGCCGAAGGACGATCCTGGAAACAAGCTATGTATGCTTTTCTCAGGAACTACCGTGCAACACCGCATGGAACACTGGGCAAGTCGCCTGGCGAACTTTTATTTGGACGTCCTATGAGGATCGCACTACCTGTCATGCCAGCCAAGTAACGGATAAACGTCTCGCTCAGAAGGATGCACTAGCGAAGGGCAAAATGAAAATTGCTCATGATCAACGTGCAAAGGAACAATTCATAAAGGTTGGAGATACTGTTCTCGTTAAAAAGAAAAAAGAGGGAAAGCTAGATATGCCGTATGATACAAAACCATATAAAGTGATTAGTGTGAAAGGAACTATGGTAACAGCGAGTAATAGAGATCATAGTATAACACGTAATATGGCTTATTTCAAAGTGATTCCAACTAGTGTAGAAAATGATGAAGTGCAAAGTCGTGTAAAAGAAAAAGAAAAAATGAGTTATAACTCGATAAACAATTCATCGAGGGATATTCTTGTACTTAAGGACTCTCGTCCAAAACGACATGTTAAACGCCCTACACGATATGATGATTAATTGTGTTCCTATGTAATGCAAAGTATTTACTTGTTATGCTGAACTAAATTTAATATTGTTTGAATAATGCAGATCTCTCATTCAATATTTTGTAACTTTGTATTACAGTTTCTTTCATGTTTGTTTAACATTGCATATGTATTTTTAACATTGAAATCCTTTGTGGTAAAGATTGTTTAAATTCTTTGTGTGTTTAATTAATGTTAAATGTATGCAATATCTCTTGATATGTTAATAACTTACTTTGTGTCAATAACTTTGCTTTGTGCTACAAGCATGGTAGACATCCTGTATTCATTCTTTTTAAAGAAAAGGAGGGATGTCATGTTCACAGAAAATGGTACCATCCGTTTTCTATGTGCGGCGGCTGGACGCCAGGAGGGAAGGTAAACAGCACACAGGACGCCTGCCAAGCTTGGGAGCTACTCTATCATGTAATCGTCTTTTAAATATTAAAGTCAGTAACCAGGAATGACTTTACATCAACCTTACTACCAAGACTATCTCAGCTATACACAGACACCACACCAACGTGACGAGGTGCAGTCGTTGCTTGACGAATTCTCCAGTCTGTTCGGGGAGGTCCCGACCCAGACTGATGCCATTTACCATGATGTCGAGTTGATGGACTACACCCCCATTCGCCTTCAACCCTATCGGATGAGTCTGGAAAAGAAGGACATCGTCCGTAAGGAGATCGACTTCTTGCTCCAGCACAGCCTCATTAGGCCAAGCCAGGGCTCTTGGTGCTCGCCCTGCCTTTTGGTCCCCAAACCAGATGGCTCCTGGCGATTATGCACCGATTATCGGCAGCTCAACAAGGTGACCATAGTGGACGCCTATCCGTTGCCACGTCCCGAGGACTGTATGGACGAAATCGGGAACGCCACATATGTCTCGAAATTCGATCTCTCGAGGGGGTACTATCAAATCCCGCTCACTGAACGTGCTAAACAACTAACGGCGTTTGTGACACCCGAGGGTGTGTTTGGGTATCTAATGTTACCATTCGGCTTGCGTAATGCCCCTGCCACATTCCAGAGGCTAATGAACTCTTTGCTCGCTAAGGTGCCAAATTGTCGGGCGTATTTAGATGATATTGTGCTCTTTGATATTAATTGGGCTGACCACATTGCTAGAGTATGCCAGTTGTTCACAGTGTTGAAACATGCAAATTTAACCTTAAATGCTAAAAAGTGTCATTTTGGCCAAGGCACAGTGACGTACCTCGGTTATGAAGTGGGCCAAGGGAAAGTGTTACCTCGGCAAGATAAAATCAGTGCCATTCTGGACTATCCAGTGCTCAGGTCTAAAAAGGACATTCAACGATTTATCGGTATGTGTGCGTACTACCGACGCTTTTGTCAGAACTTTTCCAGTGTGGCCACTCCTCTCACAGATTTGTTGTGGAAGGCCGTTAAATTTAAGTGGTCATCGGACTGTGCAGAGGCATTTAAAAATTTGAAATTGATCTTAGCTTCTGCCCCAGTGCTTGCTAGTCCAAGGTTCGACCGTCCGTTACACTTTCCCGCTTTTATAACAAGCCGGGTCGTTATAGGTGTTTCTTACGGTTCCGCATTTTTAACTATTATTTTAGTTAAAATAAAAAATATTTGTATAAAATCCATTTTTGCTTCGATTTTCTTGGGGATAGTTTAGAAATGTTCACCATGAAATGTACGTTTTCTCTAATAACAGAAGAGCTTATTAAAGAAAACGTCATGGCAGTGAATCTTCGTGGTAAAACTATTGCATTATTGACACGACGAGTATGATCGACGTACTTTTTATATTTGTTGCCGGTCGAACGCATTCTTATTTGACGGTTTATACTTATATTCTTCTAGAACATTCTATTGCGAACACATTGGTATAAAAATTAAATGCGTACATCCAAAAATAATGTCAGGACAGTGAATTGAATATACACTTTTCGATGTCATTTTCGGCGATATGCCGCCGCGGGTAACACTTCAGCCACTTCCCACACTCTTTTGGGTCAGTTACGACATTGATTCTATATTTATGTGCATATGTCCGTATAGAGAATTTAATTGCGATTACAATGATACCAAAATTAACGATGTAGGACAACTGTGGGCTTCACAACCATTAAGAGAATGGAAACATTTTGTTGCTGTTTGGCGCTCTCGGCGAGTGATGTCAATAGTTTTTTATTTGGTGTTGATATGCCTTATGATTTGACGGCATTTTATACATATGTTCTTATAGACAATTCTATTGCGAACACAGTGATACCAAATTTAAATACGTACGCCTACAATTAGTGTCACGACAGCCAAAAGAGTATACACTTTTCGGTCATACCGCTTGGGCGCGTGAAACGCCGAAAGCACAAGGCGGATGTTTTTTTTCAGGACCTCGAAGCATGAAAGTGTTAAATTAAATAATTAATAATTAAAATTCAAGTTGACGTGTCTGACTCGGGTGCTGGTGCAGTACGTGTTGTTGCAAACTGGGGATGATAAAGTGGAACACCCAGTATATTATTACTCTGTGAAATTTGATAAGGCGCAGCGCAATTATTCGGTGATAGAAAAAGAGGCGTTGGCGCTAGTGCTAACATGCAAAAAGTTCGAAGTTTACCTCACAGGTAATATAGTGGAAGTGTACACGGACCATAACCCATTAGTTTTCATGAATAAGATGAAGCAGAAAAGTAAACGCATCCTCAGGTGGGCATTGTACCTACAGGACTTTAATCTATCTATTATCCACCTACCGGGCCGGCTCAACGTGATAGCCGACGCTCTGTCCCGCTTGCCTGAGTAACATTCATCTGAGCCACAGGAAGCCATACCAAATGTCATGCTTTAGTTATTTTTTTTAAGTTCTCCTGTGACATTAAATATCCCGTGTCCAATTTATTTACTTCCTTTTGTTTTTTTTGGTGTTTGTGTGTATGTTTTTTCTTTCAGAGAATTCCCTTGTATTTTTTTTTTGGCAGAGAAATTGTTGTTTGATTGATTTTCTATTATGTCATGGATTTCCTTTTTATTCTCTGTATACTCTTACAAAAAAATATGACTACTATTCTAGTAGTCACAATTTTTTTCTCTGAAGGGGGGGAGGAGTGTTACGACTCTGGGTTCGTTAGATGGAAACCAGAGGTCAAATTTTGAGCTTATTTGAACTACCATATAGTAAACACGCTTCGCGAGCTGCATATGTCGTATCTTCCCTGCCAGTCGTAAGACTATTCTTGTTTCTCAAAGAGTATTTAAAGATTGAGCTTGGGGTTGATTATTAAATAATAAAATAGGAACCAACTATGTTTACTAATACTGTCTAATCAATTATAAAGTAAACCTGAGTAAACTTAGTATCGGGCACCGGTATGATTAGTTGAACAGTCTGCCGGCAGCATAGCTTTCGGAGAGGGAGACGAGAGACTCGCGCGCCCTTCTCTGCTGGCTGACTGTGGTGCTAGGACGTGCTCCTCCTTCCTCTTAATTCTTTATTTCTGTGACTTAGTTTGGTTAAGTACTCCATAACTCATTTTTGTATATTTCTGGCATACCCATCGTTCTATGTGTAGAGTAGTATACCTGGGGTGTAGTAAGTGTTTTTAAGTGTTTATCTTACCTGTTATGCTAACGGGGGTCCCAGTGTAAACACGTGGTCCCCTACCCTAAGCTGACTCTAACTTAAGGGTTTTATAGTAGAGCTTTACCCTAACTTGTTTTCAGTGTAAAACCTTGTATCCTGTCTAAGTGGACCAAGGCTTTTTAACGTAAGATTGTGTGGTAAAGTTAGTATGATATTGTTATTGGTGCGATTGTGTATGGGGGGTTGTTAAGGGGTTAATAAATAAGTAAGTTGGAACAGAGTATCCCTTTTTCCTGTGTGGGAGTACAATGATCTATCTCTAAGACTTACAGGGTGTAGTAGCAAGTATTTATTACTGTGGATATTTTATTTTGGGGGCCAGGCCTTTTAGTTCTCCCATATTTTGATACCTCTATATTCTATTTACCCTTACTCCTTAATAGGACCAGTTCCCCCATAGCAAGCCCACCACCATTTTCATAACAGTGAGAGTAGTAGGGATGACGACTTAAACACATTTTTTTTTTTTTTTTTTTTGGAAATTCGCGTTTGAGTCGCCAGGGTTTCCAGGTGAATTTGGCCAGTCACTGATTTGGAATTAAGGAGTTCTTATGAGAAGAATAATTTCCGAGATTTTAGAAGTTTGTTGAGAGTTCTTATGATAAAAATAAGTAGGAAAATCTTATAGAAAAATTCAGGAAAAAATCCCCTTTAATTTTTTTTTATTAATAGATGAGGTACATCTACATTAGTGCAGCTACACTAGACAATATGAAGTGGAGTACAATGTGTCAAAAAGCTAACTAGGTGATGCTAAAAAATCCATATCGCACAGGATGGTTAGTCATGCAGAGGCATGTGATAGGCAGTCTGCACTGGCAGACTCCGGAAGCATTTTGAGGATATCATCAACACAAGATTGAATAAGGTAGCAGTGGTAATAAAAGTCCCCATCTCGCAGGATGGTTAGTCATACAGGGCCATATGTTTAGTAGCCTGCACTGGCAAATTTTGGGTACACTGTGAGGATATCTTCAAGAATACGAGAGTGAATAAAGTAATTGCAAAGCTCCAGGTACCTCATGCCAACTGGTCTGAAAGGTCTAATTTAAACTGGGCATTCAGTGATGTAGTGCGGGAGATCGTGCCGTAGTTCCTGCTCACAGAGTTTGTAACTGGAGTGCATAGGATTGGGAGATCCATGACCTGCAGCCACCTGCCACAGGTAATGGTAACCCAACCTGATCCTTGCCCCTTATTTTTTTTTTATTAATACATGAGGTACATATCTGCATTAGTGCAGCTACCCTAGGCTATATGAAGTGGAGTACAGTGTGTCAAAAAAGACTAACTAGGTGATGCTAAAAAATCCCCATCACACAGGTTGGTTAGTCATACCGAGGCATGTGATAAGCATTGTGCACTGGCAGACTCCCCCCTTTAGGACACACCATTGCCAGGTAAACTTTACGGACAAATTTTGCCTGTTTTCAAAATCACACATTTTCTGAGAATATCTTCACAGAAGTTTTGTTAAGGAAAACAAAACATCTTAGCCATGACTTTTAGTTTTATAAGCATTTAAGACAGAAAATTAGTCAGAAACCAGTTTAAGTTCAAAATTCATCATAGTCCAATTCATGCCTGAAAATAATCAGAGTCCAGTTTTAGCCTGAAAAATTAAGTACTGTTGTTAACCTAAATTATTCAGAGTCCACTTTGTGAGCAGACTTCCTCAGAGTCCAGATTGTTCCCAAAAATATTCAGAGTCCTGTAATCTACGAAAATTATCCAGAGTCCAGTTTGTTCCCGAAAATATTCAGAGTCCGGTTTATACCCAAAAATAATCAGAGTCCAATTCATGATCGAAATTAATCAGAATCCAATTGAAGACCAAAATTTGTTAGAGACCACATTTTTGCTACTAATAGCCCAATTTTAACCTAATTTTAAACAGTCATACTCCAGACGTAGTAAATCAACCCGAGTCAGTAAGCAAGCTCCAGCGCCTGTTCCTGCCTTAACTCCAGCGCCTGTTCCTGCCATAATTTCAAGTCTTAGTAGATCTGATTCTTTACTACTGTAATTATATTATTACTAAGATAAAGAATGAACTTATATGTGATAACAAAGTTAGGATAGGTAGGTAAGGTAAGGCAAGTTAGGTTTAGTTAGGTTAACTTTGGTTAGGTTAAGTTAGGTTAGAATAGGTAAGTTAGGTTAGGTAAGCTAGGTTAGGTAAGTTAGGATATGTAAGTTAGGTTAGGTTAAGTTAGGTTAGGTTACACAAGTTAAGTTAGGTTAGGTTATGCAAGTTAAGTTAGGTTAGGTTAGATTATGCAAGTTAAGTTAGGCTAGGTTAGGTTCGTTAAGTTAGGATAGGTAAGTTAGGTTAGGTATGTTAGGTTAGGTAAGTTAGGTTAGGTAAGTTAGGTTAGGTTATGCAAGTTAGTTAGGTTAGGTTAGGTAGGTTAGGTTAGGTTAGGATAGGTAAGTTAGGTTAGGTAAGCTAGGCTAGGATAGGTTAAGTTAGGTTAGGTTAAGTTAGGTAAGGATAGGTTTTGCAAGTTAAGTTAGGTTAGGTAGGTTATGTTAGGTAAGTAACATTAGGTAGGGAGGATAGGTTAGGTAGGCTTATGCAGTGTTGTTCAGAGAACAGTTTTAAGGTAAAGTGACTAAGAAAATATATTTTAACAGAAGTCCAGGTTTGATATGAAAAGCTGAACTAGTTATATTTTTGGAGAGAAATTTTATGACTGAAGATGTCTTAGAGAACAACATTGATGTCTTTGAGAATAACTTGATGGAAGAAGGAGAGTTTCTTTGATGAACGAATGTGTCTTAGAGAACAACAATGATGAACGAAGGTGAGTTAGAGATTACCTTTGATGACACTGAAATAGTTTTGGTGACTTAAAGAACAATTTGATGACTGAGATTAACTTTTGTTAGCTCTGAGAATAATTTTGATTACTCTGAGAATACATTTGATGACTGTGAGATTAACTTTGATGTCTTAGAGAACAACTTTGATGACTTAGAGAATGACTATGATGAACGAAGGTGAGTTAGAGATTACCTTTGATGACTCTGAGAATATCTTTGCGATGACTTTGAGAATGACTTTTGAGAACATGAGTAGTATTTTTTGACAGCTCAAAGAATAACTTTTGATGACTCTGAATATGGTCTTATAGAACAACTTTTGATGAACGAGAGTGAGTTAGAGATTACCTTCGATGACTCTGAGAATAAGTTTTGATGACTCTGGGAATAACTTTGATGTCTCTGAGAATAACTTTAGATGACTCTGAGTATAACTTTGATGTCTCTGAGAATAACTTTAGATATCTCTGAGAATAACTTTGATGGACGAAGATGTCTTAGAAAGAATCTTCGACGAACGAAAGGTTACTTAGCGAATAACTTTATGACGTAGAGAACAACTTTGATGACCGAGATTAAATTTAGATGTCTTTGAGAATACCTTTGATGAACGAAGACATCTTACATAGCATCTTTGATGTCACGACGAATAACTTTGATATCTCGAAGAGTACCTTTGTTGTGTTTGAGAGTGTCCTTGATGTCTCGAAGAGTGTCGTTGATGTATCGAAGAGTGTCGTTGATGTCTTAAAGGATGTCTTTGATGTCTCGAAGAGTGTCTTTGATGTCTCGAGAGGTGTCTTTGATGTCTTAAAGGATGTCTGTGATGTCTCAAAGGATCTCTTTGAATGCAACTCTGATGTCTTTGAGTATGTCCTTGATGTCTCGAAGAGTGTCTTTGACTATATTTCTTACTTAACGACATATAATTTTAGCTACGAAAGTGCTGAAAAAGTTACATTTGACTATTTTTTAGCGAAGTGAAAGGTTACTTTAGCTAAGAACAGTGTTGAAAGAAGGCTACACTTGACTATTTTCAGTTGAGAGAAGTGATATTTCAGTTAAGCAATGACAAGGAAACATGATGAAAGTGACTATTTTTAGTCGACTGACGAATACTTTTAGCTAAAAAAAAAAGACAAAAACATGATGATCATGGCTTTTTCAGTTGATTGATGGATAATTTTAGTTAAGAAATGACAATGAAACATGATGAACATGGTTATTTTCTGTTGACTGGGGAATAAGTTTAGTTAAGAAATGATGAAAGTGATTATTTTTTAGTTGATTGACGATGGATAAAATTAGTTATAAACAATGTTGGAAAGTTTCCTTTGACAATTTTTTAGCTAAGAGAAAGGTCATTTTAGTTAAGAATGGTGTTGAACGAGGCTAATCCTGACTATTTTTAGTTGATTGGATAAAAGGTTTAGTTGAGAAATGACGAAAGTGACTATGTTTTGACGATTTAAATGCATTACTCACAGTACTAGGTACTAACTTATCGTTCATTATTTTAACAGAAACTTGGCTAAATAAAAACTATACCAACTCTACAACTTATCTGGTTATAAAGCCATTCATAACGTAGGCCAAATAAAAAGGTGGTGGCACAGCTATATATACCGAGATACATTTATCTGCAACAGTATTATTAGTGACAGAGATGACTACTGTGAATATACTTTTGCTCAGTTTACAATTAAATCCTTAAATCCTCATTGACTATTGGAGCCATCTATAGATTTCCAAAACTAACATAGCTTCTTTCTCAGACACCTAAGTAATCTTATTATAAACAACAATCTCAACAAAAACCACATCATTCTGGGAGGAGACTTTAATATTGACCTGGTCAACAAAATTGCTCTCAAGTTGACTATTTCCTTAACAGCATGAACTCCTTATGCTAATCCCCACAATCACCAAACCTACCCGAGTCACTCAAACATCAGCCACTACCTTGGACCACATATGGAACAAACATAACAGCTCCCCTTGTATCTGGTATAATCTACGACAGAACAACTGACCACTATCCTACCTTTCTCATAGCGAACATGGACATAACACCACCAAAAAAGCAAGAAACTTTCATTTAGGCACACAGTGAATCAGCTTGGGCAATCTTACAGATCATTTCACATATTAACTGGGATTCTGAATTCAATAATACCCAGGATATAAATTCATTAGCTAACCTCTTCCTCTCCAAAACTCTAAGCCTCTACAACCTTCATTGTCCCCTTCTTACCAAGCAAGTAACTGACAAAGATTAAACATCCATGGCTCACAAGCGGCATTCTCAATTCAATCAACAAGAACATGAATATGAAAAGAACTTAGGATTGGCCTAGTTTCAAAGGAAGTAGCTAAAAGGTACTCATCAATGCTTATCAGTATCATAAAAAAGGCAAAACTTGCATATTATGTAAATAGATTCAATGAAGCAAAAGGCAACATGAAAAGCACTTGGAAA
>WNGS01012351.1:0-10995 GCA_020271785.1 Procambarus virginalis
ATATATATATATATATATATATATTATATATATATATATATATATATATATATATATATATATATATTATATATATATATAACTGAAACTCCAACACCCAGAAGAATTCGAATCCAAGAGCACTATGCACTTTGACGTACCTGGTATCTGAAAACTCGCCCAGCACGACTCTACAAAAATGTTGGTCGTCGTTAGACTATTACCAGAGGTCCGAGAGTGCTCGGTTCAATCAGCGGCATATGCTAGATTGACCAACATAAGAACTGCCTTTAGAACTTGTGCAAGGAATCGTTCAGGACCCTGTATCCACCTATGTCAGACCAATCCTGGAATATGCAGCTCCAGCCTGGAGTTCATACCTAGTTTAAACAAGAGAAAGTTAGAGAAAGATTCAGCGGTATGCCACCAGGCTCGTCCGGAACTGAGAGGTATGAGCTACGAGGGAAGGCTAAGGAATTGAACTTCACGTCTCTGGATGACAGAAGAGTAAGGGGAGACATGATAACCCACCTACAGAATTTTCAGGGGAATTGACAGGGTGGACAAAGACAAATTCTTTACCACGGGTGGGACACGAACAAGGGGACGCAGGTCGAAACTTTGCAGCCAATGAGCCACAGAGACGTTAGAAAGAATGTTCAGTGTCACAGTAGTTAACAAATGGAATACATTAGGCAGTGATGTGGTGGAGGCTGACTCCATACACAGTTTATAATGAAGATATGATAGAGCCCAATAGGCTCAGGAATCTGTACAGGCAGTGATTGACGGTTGAGAGGCGGGACCAAAGAACCAAAGCTCAACCCGCAAGCACAACTAAGTGAGTACAGATTAGATGGCTCAGTGTGAAAATTACTCCGAACTTCTTATTATAACAAGCATTTGCGGCATTTCTCTTCAGAGAATTGCTTTATACTGGCCTGAAGTCAATGGTCTTCAGGATGTCATTTTCCCAGCACATGAGTGAGAGTTCAAACGATGCTGCCCCATTGTGCTACGAAGTTTTGTATAAGTTTCAGTTTTGAAAAAGACCGTTCATTTGGTCACCATCATGCACATGAACACTCGGAGTGCAATGTCAACATTCAGTAATACAGATTTCAAATAGTCCGAATTTGTGTGTACAGTGCAGAATCTCACAGTGCTCACCAAGAGCCATGTAGTAGTGCTTGAGATGCTCACAGTCATTTAAAAGGTCATCATAATTCAGGTCGTTGTGATACATATTAGCCAGATGTTCACACTTTTCCTTAGTGCATCAGAAGCAAAGGTTTTCAATTCACTGAAGAAAGAAAAGAACACTGCATTTTCCCAAAAAGCGGTGGGTTTTCTGTGGGAAGAAAACGTATGTCTAGGAGATGAGTCTAACCGCCCAAGCTGCGCACGCAACGAGCCAGTGTTTATTAAGCCTTGCCTGCGGACTGTGGGTCGACGGGAGACATCTCCTGTCCACGAGGCTAATCATAGCCCGTGCTTCTTGCCCAGCTCCTGTGCAGGTAAGTTACGGCTCACCATAGCCCGTGCTGCTCTTGGTAAACAACCTGAGTGATCTACAGCTGAATCTATAACAACAACAGACTGGGGTCCCTGTTCTCGCCACGCCCGCAGCTGCCTCACTTACAAAACCGGAGGAACCCGATGCCCTCTCCTGTGATACGAGCACGGTCGCTGTCACGGAAAACGAGTGGCCATATTCCTAGTTAAAGGTTGGCGAGGAACACTTGCCTCGCAAGGTCTAGTGGTGGGCTCTTGCCTCATATGCCCATGGCCCGTCGCGATGGCGCTCCGTTGGCCTCGTCAAGGAAGCCGTTTCACTTGCAGCATCTATCTAGTAGACCCGGTTTGGTAACTTTTCAGTCAGGGGAACCTGTCACAGGCACGGTTACAGCCACAGTGCGAGTAGTCACCTTCCTAGTTACAGCGGCCAGGCGCCGCTCCCCTTCGGGGTTGGGGGTTCCGCGACGCTGGCCCTCGGGGGGGGGGGGGGGTGCTCCGCCGGAACCCCCAAAGTGATAATGTTGACAGACCACACACTAGAAGGTGAAGGGACGGACGACGTTTTGGTCCGTCTGGACCATTCTCAAGTCGATTGAGAATGGTCCAGGATAAGCCTGCAGATAGCTAAGAAATATTACCATGAATTGTAATTAGTGTAAATTCAAATAATGCAACTTTCAATTACTAACTATAGATGTAACTATTAATGTAATTGATTTAATACTTTATCATTAAATACTTTATCATTATAATTACTTTAATACATTATTGTCACTACCGCCCACAAGATGGGTATGGGGTGCATAATAATGAACAAAACTAACTTTATTGTTATGCATTAGTCACTAATTGTTTATCATTCACCCTAATTAGTTGTTTGATTCATTAAAATGTTGCTTATTATACTATGTGTTATTATTATTATATTATTTATTATATTATATAAAAATAATTATTATTTATTAATTTATTATATATTATTATTAATTTATTATTATTATATTAATTTATTATTTATTATTAATTTATTATTTACTATTATAAAATAAACAAGTCCCCCTCTTGCAATGTGTTAATAAACTTCTGCACGTTTTGTCGCTTCAAAGACTTAAAGTGACCAGAATAGGGAGGAGAGTTTCCACCTTGAATTTTTCGGTTTGAAGGGCCATTAGTTAGTTTTTAAACTTTGTTCAATGTCAACAAATCTTTTTGGACTTGTTGTATATGAAAATGGCTGCAATTGTTCCAAGTTTCAGTACTGCAGCCTAAATAGAAACTGAGATTTTTGTTTTCAACGAATATTACACATTTTCAGTGAGTTGCTACAAGCACAAGTGTCAGATATAATCAGTCTATGACACTTTTCTGACACATTAGCATATAATAAAGGATCTGATGCCGCGGATTTTCCAAAACATGTTTAGTTTTCCTAATGCAAATAGTCAAAGTTCCCCAAAATATGCAAATATATCATGTTTATTGCTATTATAAAATCAATAAATGAACTTAGGGAAAAACGGCATGAGATTTTAGAGAGAAACTTTTAGAGAGTGGAGTACTGCTGCACAATGACAGCCCCTTTCACTGCGGGTGAAATTGCTGACCTGGAGAGCGTGCAGAGATCCTTTACTGCTAGAATCCACTCGGTAAAACATCTAAACTATTGGGACCGACTAAAGTGCCTAAATCTGTATTCCCTTGAGCGAAGGCGGGAGAGATACATAATAATTTACACGTGGAAAATATTAGAGGGGCTGGTCCCAAATCTGCACACAGAAATAACACCACATGAGACCAGAAGACATGGCAGGATGTGCAGAATACCCCCGTTGAAAAGCAGAGGTGCAACTGGTACTCTGAGAGAGAACTCTATCAACATCAGAGGCCCGAGACTGTTCAACACGCTTCCACTACACATAAGGGACATAACTGGCAAACCCCTCACAGTGTTCAAGAGAGAACTGGATAAGCACCTCCAAAGGATACCTGATCAACCAGGCTGTGACTCATACGTCAGGCTGCGAGCAGCCGCGTCCAACAGCCTGGTTGATCAGTCCAGCAACCAGGAGGCCTGGTCGATGACCGGGCCGCGGGGACGATAAGCCCCGGAAGCACCTCAAGGTATCCTCAAGGTAAGGTATAAGTTTCATCTAAATTAAATAAAAATGAGAGAGTAGCAACTCGTTTATGTTACTTGAAAAATAAATCATTAAAAATATTTGCATATATAGGAAATACTCCTCGTATTTGAGGCATTATCGTTTGACTGACCACAGCAGTTTAATAGTGGAATTTTGTTCTCATTAAGAAAATCTCCGAGAGTGTTATATCTTTTCCTCCAGGAGAAATCTTGGGGATGAAGGTCAATAAAGATTCCACAGCCTCACGGCCTTTAATGTATCGGAGAGTGTCAGTTGTGTGCGAGATGTCTGGGATGGAATCTCCACTTATTGAATAATAATAACAATAATAATACATTGTGTCGGGGGACAGGAAGCCAGAGTGTATTCATACGCGTTACGCTTATATGGATGTCCCCCCCCCCCACTCCTAGGGTGGAATTAGTGACCCCGCCCAGGAGGCGACCCCACAACAAGCTCACTAACTCCTCAGTACCTACCTATTGCTAGGTGAATAGGTTCATTAGGTGAAAGGATATGTGCCCAACTATTTTTGTCCCGCCCAGGATTCGAACCCGGAATTCTCGATTGTGCATCGAGAAGGAACCCGACTGCACTACCGGGAACCTATACTAAAATAGAATAGTACTTTGACTTTTTTTTTGTACTTCAAGAATAGTATAAAGAACCTGTTGTCCCATTAGGAGGCTAATGGAGACGGTGGCCCTCAGGGCTTCTTGCTCCCACAGAGTAATTAAGTAATTATCAAAAAGAAGACACCAAGCCGGGAAGGCTATGAAACACCATCAAATGTGCGGGGTATTCATAGGGTGCTAAATATCACTAAGGATGCCAATACAGGAACAAAAGAGCATAAGGCGAACGATATCAAAGGTATCCGATTCACCAAAAAATTCTAAGGGACAAGTGACCGCGAGTGACGGTCGGGAAACAAGACACACGTTCGTCCTGGAAGTCAAGACATTCAACAATGATATGCACGACTGTAAGAGGGACAATGCAGTTTGAACAATAAGGAGCAGGGCAGCGCTCCATTAAGTGTCCATGAGTTAAGCGCGTATGGCCAATATGCAACCTTGACAGAGCCGTTTCCCACCGCCGGTTACGGTGGTGGGAGGAAGGCCACAGAGACACACTATTCTTAAGCGCATGCAGTTTGTTACCAGTAACAGAAGACCAACAACCCTGCCAATGGGCAAGGATGGAGGAATGAATAACTGGGTAAAAGTCGGAATAAGGAACACCTTTGCGGGAAATGGGACAAGTGCGGATAGCTTCCTTAGTGGCAGCGTCCACACGCTTATTTAAGGACACACCAATATGGCTGGGAACCCAGCACAACTTCACTCTTAAATCTGCTGGAGATAAGAAACAGCCAATGTTGAATTTCGATCACCACCGGATGGACTGGATTAAAGGACTCCAGAGCCATGAGGGCACTGCCAGAGTCAACAACAACAACAAAGGAGGATTGACACAGAGAAAGCAGTTGATGAAGAGTTTACAAAATAGTATAAAGTTCTGCCGTGAAGATGCTAATCTCCGGAGGCAGGCGACACATATAGGAGTGGTCAGGAAAAACAGGTTTGGGACCAGCCCCTCCAATATTTTCCACGTATTATATATCTCTCCCACCTGCGCTATAGAGAATACAGATTTAGGCTTTTTAGTTGGTCCCAGTAATTTAAATGTTTTACTGAGTGGATTACACCATCTGCAGACTTAAGACCCATCGGTGAAGACGGAAATGGAGCGGGAGTGTGAAGAAAAGTGTTCAAGGAGAAGGCGTTTCAGAACTGTAGGAGGGGTAAAAGCTTTAGTGATGTTGGTCAAGGTTTTACGAAACTTAAGAAGGGGGACCCTCCACGGGGTCAAGGACTGAACGACACGGGGAGAAATATTGGTAACAGGAACAGGACCACAGGAGAGGTAAAGGTCCAAGTACGACATAAGCAAGAGTGAGGGAGTTGTAAGGACCGTGTGCAAGGTAGTGAAGACAGTAGCGATCACGGTGATCCTGTAGAGACAGGACTCCCACAGAGGCCACTAGAAATGGTGGCTCTCAGGGGCTTCTTGTTCCAGTAGAGGCCACTAAAGATGGCGGTCCTCAGGAAAATTAATGTAAATAATGGCCATATTAGATTGAAGGTTATTTAATGAAAGGAAGACTGCTCTTTATTGTCAAATTTGACTTTGCCCAGTCTGTTACTGCACCTTGTTGAAAACCTGGACTAACAAGTTACAAAAAAAAGAGCAAGCAAGCAAGACAAGGCACCAAGCCCGAAGGACAATTTAGTATTTATTTATTTATGTATATACAAGAAGGTACATTGGGATTGTGAGGATACATAATATGGTAATTACAATCTTGTAAAGCCACTAGTACGCGCAGCGTTTCGGGCAGAAACGTTAGTAGCATTGGTGTCGTGGGACATTGAACAGGTCCTAACTCACTCTCAGGATGACAATACCAGAGCAACAAGGCATAACATGAGCAATGTCAAAGATATTGGATTCACCAAGTAGTTTATGGAGGGAAGAAAATATATGCAAATCCAAGTAGTCACCAAGTAAAATGTACTGAAAAGTTGAGGAAGCCGCCTCCATACACATTTCCAGTACAAAATTAAACCGAATGTCATTTTTTTAATACACAAATTTAATATTTATTGCTTCCCATATACACTGATAGCTATATGCTCACAAGGCAAAGTTAGTGCATTTTTAATTTGCATATTTGTTGAATTCAGAAGCTACTTACGATTTCAACTAATTTTTGCTGTTGAATTCGGAAGTTCATGCTGTTGAACTTTGGAAGGAGTGCCTTCCAAATATGAATATTTCATAAGCTCCTTCCCTTAGATTGTTCACATCATGATAATGTACTATATAGTACAGTATAGTATATTGTAATTTGATAAGTAAAGTTCTATTTGCATAGAATTCACAAAGGCCAGAAATTTGTACTTAGGCTCATCGAGGTCCCTCTAGGTCAACTACTGACCTAGATGGCAAACATCAACAGTTACCCAACTCCCAGGTTCCACATTTACTGTTAGGTGAACAGGTGCATCAGATAAAAGGAAATGTACCCAACTATTTCTGCCCTGCCCTGGTATTGAACCTGGGTCCCTCATGGTTGGCTAAGGAAATCGACCGATGTGCATAACCCTTAAACTGTTAAGCTACTTAAAAGCTCTTCATCCAGGTATGCATGGAAACAAATTAGTATATACAGTTCATCAGGATCACTCACATATGACAACTTGAGCACAGAAGGAAGCGTGAGCCAGCACCTGTAACTGAGTAACGGATAAATAGCAACTCTACTTCTGGGTTTTGCTCGAATATTCCTAAATTGTTCCATTTACTATTGTAAACTGTAGTTGTAGAAAGCACTTACTACTTATTATGTAATTTGTTGAATTAGATTTGTGAATAATTAATGTTTGGTTTTCATAGTTGTTGTACATATTCAATACAATAAATCACCTACAGGTGCTAATTATTGATAGAGTATTTATTAGCAGTTGCCAGAGTCCTCCATTCATCTAGGCAGCTGCTATTGTCATGAAGACAAGATATTCCTTCAAGGATATATATCGCACTTTGTACAGTGTTATCACCAGAACATCCCAGGTGGTACTTCTGGTCACAAACATCCCAGGTGGTACTTCTGGTCACACAACATCCCAGGTGGTACTTCTGGTCACCAAACATCCCAGGTGGTACTTCTGGTCACCAGAACATCCCAGGTGGTACTTCTGGTCACACATCATCCCAGGTGGTACTTCTGGTTACCAGAACATCCCAGGTGGTACTTCTGGTCACAACAACATCCCAGGTGGTACTTCTGGTACCAGAACATCCCAGGTGGTACTTCTGGTTACCAGAACATCCCAGGTGGTACTTCTGGTCACAAAATCATCCCAGGTGGTACTTCTGGTCACCAGAACATCCCAGGTGGTACTTGTGGTTACCAGAACATCCCAGGTGGTACTTCTGGTCACAACAACATCCCAGGTGGTACTTCTGGTCACATCATCATCCCAGGTGGTACTTGTGGTCACCAGAACATCCCAGGTGGTACTTCTGGTCACAACAACATCCCAGGTGGTACTTCTGGTCACCAGAACATCCCAGGTGGTACTTCTGGTCACCAGAACATCCCAGGTGGTACTTCTGGTCACCAGAACATCCCAGGTGGTACTTCTGGTCACCAGAACATCCCAGGTGGTACTTCTGGTCACCAGAACATCCCAGGTGGTACTTCTGGTTACAATATGTTTCAGGCCATAGTTATCCAGAGGGTCGTGCATATGCAGTGGGGGTCGAGGGGTGCAGACTCCATCCCATCGTTCTGCCTCGATATTTTCTCATTTACTTCTTACTTCTCCAGGCATTAATTGATGGTGAGAGAATGAACAAATATATTAATGCTTCAGAAAGATTTCTTTCAGCTATAATGACCATACAGCAGTCTGTAGTGGGAAAATGTTCTGCTCAACCATAATGACCATACAGCAGTTTGTGGTGGGAAAATGTTCTGCTCAACCATAATGATCATACAGCAGTCTGGTGGAAAAATGTTCAAGAGGCCCTATCATTCAAGATGTCAACACACACAAAGAGGTCCAATAGATCATTAAGAATGTTAACACACCAGAGGTCCTATAAATCATTCCAGGACTTGGATGGCACAAACAGGCAAGACTTAGACGACACAGAGGCAACACCACCCAAAAATGCCTGGAAAATTTAACGTGTCTCACACTACTCGACTTTTTAGGTGTAACAAAAGCCATGCCAGACCTCCCCCTCACCCCCAAAGAAGAGAAAGAGGATGCCTGCAAGTGAGGATGGACCAAGAACCTCACACCACAAGCAATATGAAGTCGAGACCTGAATTCATCAGAAGAAAGGTCTGTCAATGACAAGAGGTCCTGATATTGAAGGATAAACTATAAACCATCTGATTGCAGAACTCACAAGGCAAAGAGACGGTTCTGAAAACCCCAACATAAAATGCTTCCGGGGACATGAAAGAAACCCAGTAGCACACACATAGGGGAAAGGGAGCACAGAGAACTCCATCTCAAATGCTGAAGGCGGGTATAACAAAGTCTCCGCCTTAAGTGAATGCTCCTCCACATACAAAACCAGCAACTACTGTAATTGGGATGAAAGTGCACCCACCTTTCTCATGGCCTTTCCTTGGTTAGTGATCTAGTATACCTAGCTCTGTGCACCACTGTAGACAGAGTCAGGTTTTGGCTTCTGGTCCCTGGCAAGCTTACGATGACTCTCAAAGGTCTGGTGGGGGATTAAATTCTGTCGAGGTATCCAAGTAGCTAGCAACAGGAAGCCACCATCGGAGCCCACCCAAACTATATTGTCTTCCAGAAGTGATGTTGCAATACTGCTGCCCGAGCTTTCAAGGCTTGTGTAATGTATGTGCTATATTCAATTGTGTTTTATTATGTTAGACATTTATTACCAAGTCATTTACCAAAATCATCATTTATAGTGACTAAGCCTATAACCTGTACATTATCTGAGAACCCAATAGTATTGCTTTTATTTAAATAACTGAACATATCGAGTGAATTCTCACTTAAATTATCTTATTTGCCAGCATATATGATACACCTATCTTACAGGGAAATTTGGTGGAGAAAACAAATTTATTCTCATCATACATATATTGTAAGTATTGGTCAAGTGGTTTTCTTGAGGAAAAGATATGATTTGGTTCATGTAAATAAAATACAGATATTCAAGAATGTGAATCAAGAATGTACATATTATCTGCCAGCAAATATGATAATTATCAAAGTGTCAAGGCCAAAAGGCTATACCTTATTGCACTGTTATAGAATTTTCAAGAGTTGCTTGATAAATGCAACACACAGTAATTCACAACAGCTTAACAATATTTATCTTAATTAATATGGAATAAGAATAACAACTGTTGATTTTTCCTTCCTTGTGATCTTACCACGATTACACTTGTACTTCACACGACTACAATCTTCTAGACATCAGGATAATATTTACATAAATTTATTTTCAGCTTTATTTATTAAAATGACCTTTTGTATGACGGTATTTACAGTAATGACCAAACTAAGGTATGTGGACACATTTATTTGTGCTTCAATATCACAAACTGTCGGATCCGTTCTCATCTGGCAGAGTAACAATGATGTTCAACTTGCCACTTGTGCACAGCCTGGGATAGCAGCTAACACACAATGTAAGACGACGAGTCCCAATAATGTGGCTGAAGATATGATGACCAAACCACACATCAGATGATGAAGAAACGACGACACTTTTGCCCATCATGGACCATTATGAAGTCGAGTGTGAGTGAATGGTCCAGGACGGATCAAAACGTCATATTTTCTTCATCTCCTGAGACGTGTGTTTGGTCATCACACAATGTAATATTTTTACTACTCTTCCACATTACATCATTCTAACAACGTAGTAACATTAATAAAACATTGTGGTTACATTATGCATTTCCCGAGAGCATTAATATACCATGTTATTATTTTCCACAACCATAAAATCTTATCACAGAACAGAGTAATCTCGTGGCCGAGTCATACTGGCAGCTGTTTAGAATGTGCCTAGATACCACCACGAGTCTTTCATCTTACTACGCCAAATTAAGATAACTGCCACGATTCAAGACAAACAAAACACGCCGTTATCATTCTGCATCTCAGAATTTAAGTAGACAAGTTGCATAAGAGGATGGGCAGCATGAACAACAACAGTACAGTGATGAGGAACCCTCCCACCCCTCTTCCCTGACAATTCCCATTAACAATTTTTTAAACATGAAACCATTTGGTGAAGAGCATGTGACAAGCATCTGGAGACGAGTGCGTACATCATTTATTACAGTATTTACAAGTAACACAAAACAACATTAAGCAGCCAGTAAAAGAAGAGCCAAATATTTCTCTAAGAACACAGACAAAATACAGAACATGAAACAATGCTATACGTACTTGAACTTCTTTATATAAATGAAAGACTAACTCTGAAGATTAAAAAATAACACAAAGGTAACATCATAATGAAAAGATACGCCTTCCTTTAGTGAAAAATAATATATCCATACATACACAAAGTATATACTGTACATATTATGTTTATATATATATATTATAATATATATATATATATATATATATATATATATATGTGTGTGTGTGTGTGTGTGTGTCGTACCTAGTAGCCAGAACACACTTCTCGGCCTACTATGCAAGACCCGATTTGCCTAATAGGCCGAGTCATTTTCTTTATTTTCAATAATTGTTTCCAATTAGTTTATTTGAAT
>WNGS01012357.1:0-13082 GCA_020271785.1 Procambarus virginalis
TTACTCAGTGTCTGTGTTAGGGTTACTCAGTGTCTGTGTTAGGCTTACTCATGTCTGTGTTAGGCTTACTCACTGTCCTTGTTAGTTTACTCAGTGCCTATGTTTGGGTTACTCAGTGTCATGTTGGGTTACTCAGTGTCTGTGTAGGGTTACTCAGTGTCTGTGTAGGGTTACTCAGTGTCTATGTTAGGGTTACTCAGTGTCTATGTTAGGGTTACTCAGTGTCTATGTTAGGGTTACTCAGTGTCTATGTTAGGGTTACTCAGTGTCTGTGTTAGGGTTACTCAGTGTCTGTGTTAGGGTTACTCAGTGTCTGTGTTAGGGTTACTCAGTGTCTATGTTAGGGTTACTCAGTGTCTGTGTTAGGGTTACTCAGTGTCTGTGTTAGGGTTACTCAGTGTCTATGTTAGGGTTACTCAGTGTCTGTGTTAGGGTTACTCAGTGTCTATGTTAGGGTTACTCAGTGTCTATGTTAGGGTTACTCAGTGTCTGTGTTAGGGTTACTCAGTGTCTGTGTTAGGGTTACTCAGTGTCTGTGTTAGGGTTACTCAGTGTCTGTGTTAGGGTTACTCAGTGTCTGTGTTAGGCTTACTCAGTGTCTGTGTTAGGGTTACTCAGTGTCTGTGTTAGGGTTACTCAGTGTCTGGTTAGGGTTACTCAGTGTCTATGTTAGGGTTACTCAGTGTCTGTGTTAGGTTACTCAGTGTCTGTGTTAGGGTTACTCAGTGTCTATGTTAGGGTTACTCAGTGTCTGTGTTAGGTTACTCATGTCTATGTTAGGGTTACTCAGTGTCTATGTTAGGGTTACTCAGTGTCTGTGTTAGGGTTACTCAGTGTCTGTGTTAGGGTTACTCAGTGTCTGTGTTAGGGTTACTCAGTGTCTGTGTTAGGCTTACTCAGTGTCTATGTTAGGGTTACTCAGTGTCTATGTTAGGGTTACTCAGTGTCTGTGTTAGGGTTACTCAGTGTCTGTGTTAGGCTTACTCAGTGTCTATGTTAGGGTTACTCAGTGTCTGTGTTAGGGTTACTCAGTGTCTGTGTTAGGTTACTCAGTGTCTGTGTTAGGGTTACTCAATGTCTGTGTTAGGCTTACTCAGTGTCTATGTTAGGGTTACTCAGTGTCTGTGTTAGGGTTACTCAGTGTCTGTGTTAGGGTTACTCAGTGTCTATGTTAGGGTTACTCAGTGTCTGTGTTAGGGTTACTCGGTGTCTGTGTTAGGTTACTCAGTGTCTGTGTTAGGCTTACTCAGTGTCTATGTTAGGGTTACTCAGTGTCTATGTTAGGGTTACTCAGTGTCTGTGTTAGGGTTACTCAGTGTCTGTGTTAGGGTTACTCAGTGTCTGTGTTAGGGTTACTCAGTGTCTGTGTTAGGCTTAATCAGTGTCTATGTTAGGGTTACTCAGTGTCTGTGTTAGGGTTACTCAGTGTCTGTGTTAGGGTTACTCAGTGTCTGTGTTAGGGTTACTCAGTGTCTGTGTTAGGGTTACTCAGTGTCTGTGTTAGGCTTAATCAGTGTCTATGTTAGGGTTACTCAGTGTCTGTGTTAGGGTTACTCAGTGTCTGTGTTAGGGTTACTCAGTGTCTGTGTTAGGGTTACTCAGTGTCTATGTTAGGCTTACTCAGTGTCGAGGTTAGGCTTACTCAGTGTTAATGTTATGCTTAATCATTGCCCGTGGATGGGCTTACTCAGTGTCCTTCATTAAGCCTTGCCAGTGTCTTAAACTTCCAATAGTAAATAAACTGCTTCAATTCATCCAGTCATGCTCGTCCAGTGTTTCGGTCTTCCAATGCAGGGCCCACTCAGTGTTCCAATCATTCAGTACTAGGCTCATCCACTGCTATACTCACCCAGTGTTTTAGTCATTCAGTGCTGGCAAATCCAGTGTAGGCTCACCCTGTTATTCAGTTATTCAGTGCTATTATCACCCAGTGTTTCAGTCATCAATTGTTTTACTCAACCACTGTTTCAGCCATCCAGTGCCAGGCTTACCCACTTTTTCAGTCATCCAGTGACACATTCACTTACGTTTTAGTCATTCAGTGCTATACTCACCCAGTGATTCAGTCATTTAGTGCTATACCCAGTGTTTCAATCATCCAGTGCTATGCTTACCAGTGACTGAAACCAAAGGTGGATTCAGTCACGCCAGTCTCAATACTCACCCAGTGATTCAGTTATCCACTGCTATACTCACTCAGTGTTTCAGTCATCCAGTGTTGGTTCACCCAGTGTTACAATATTCCATTGCTATACTCACCCAGTGTTACAGTCATCCATTGATATACTCACCCAGTGTTTCAGTCATTCAGTGCCTTACTCACCCAGTGTTTCAGTCATCCATTGCTATACCCATCCAGTGTTTCAGTCATCCACTGCAATACTCGCCCATTGTTTTATTAATTAATGCTAGGCTCACCCTGTGTTTCAGTCATCCATTGCTAGGCTCAACCAGTATTTCAGTCATCCATTGCTAGGTTTACCAAGGGTTTCAGTCAACCAGTGTTTGGCTCACCCAGTGATTCAATCATCCAGTGCTAGGCTAACCTTGTGTTTCGGTCATCCAGGGAGAAGGTAATATAGTTTGCAAAATGGAATAAATACCTACCATCACTTTTTCAGTATATATTTTCAATAATTTTTTGCTGTACTTACAGGATTTTCAAACCTTTACATTCAATTTAAGAAAACCTGAAAAAATAGTCTCTTTCCATTAAAATCCTTACCTCTCAACATTTTAGAGAAGTATTTGTGCAGTAAATCGCATGCAGCAGAAATATTTCTGCGTGTCGCATGCAGCAGAAATATTTCTGCGTGTCGCATGCAGCAGAAATATTTCTGCGTGTCGTGCTGTGAATGTTTCCTTGTCTGGACACGACCGTGTACACCATTAGTCATAGAAAGAAATCTATTCAGCTGCTTTTATGGAATTTTCAAAGGTGACGCTCACTACGAAGTGACAAAGAAACAAGTGTTTTCAAGCGAGACCGTCAGATTCCTACAGTTGTTTTTCAGAAAATGATCAGAACAGGCGCCGGTTAACAAGGTTTGTTTATATTGACACAGTTATTTTTCCTTACTTCATGAGTAAGGAAGGACTTACTTCCCTACTCATAGGACTTACATTGCTTACTTAAGGACTTAATTTCTATAATAGCCATATGAGTTAAGGTACTCACCTAGTTGTACTCACGTAGTTGTGCTTGCTGGGGCTGAGCTCTGGCTCAACCAGAGGCTCAGTTAATCTGTTTTGGACGCAACGGGCGTAAGTGAGTATAGCACTGGATGACAAACACTGCGTGAGCTTACACTGGATGTCTGAAACACTGGGGGAGTATAGCACCATGTGACTGAAACATTGGGTGAGAATAGCATTCAAAGACTGAAAAAGTGGGTGAGCCTATCACTGGATTGCTTAAACACTGGATGTGAATAGCACTGGATGACTGAACCACCGGGTGAGTATGGCACTGGATGACTGAAAAACTAGGTGAATATTGCAATGGATGACTGAAGCACTGGGTGAGTATAGCACTGTATGACTGAAACACTGGGAGAGTATAGCACTGGATGACAGAAACACTGGGTAAGTATGGCACTGGATGACTGAAACACTGGGTAAGTATGGCACTGGATGACTGAAACACTGGGAGAGTAAAGCAATGGATGACTGAAACACTGGGTGAGTATAGCATTGGATGACTGACACTCGGGGTGAGCCTATCACTGGATGACTGAACCACCAGGTGAGAATGACATTGGATGACTGAAATACTGGGTTATTATTGCACTGGAAGACTCTTACAGTGGGTGAAGTTAGCACCTATTGGCTGAAATATTGGTTGAGTATAGCACTGGATGGATGAAACACTGGGATATCATAGCACTGGATGGTTTAAGCAATGGGTGAGCCTACACTGGATGAATGAAACACAGGGTGAGAATAGCGTTGGATGACTGACACACAGGGTGAGCCTACACTGGATGCTGAAACTCTGGGTGAGTATAGCATTGGATGAGTGAAACATTGGGTGAGTATAACACTGGGTGACATAGCAGTGGGTGAGTAAAGCATTGGATGACTGAATCACTGAATGACTGAAACTCTGGGTGAGTATAGCACTGAATGGCTGAAACACTGGGTGAGTCTTGAACTGGATGCCTGAAGCACTGGGTAAGTAAATCGCTGGATGACAATCACTGGGTAATTATAGCACTGAATAACTGAAACACGCGGAGAATATTGCAAAGGATGACTGAAACACTGGATGAATATAGCACTGAATGACTGAAACAGTGGGTGAATATAGAACTGGATGATTGAGCACTGGATGAGTATAACACTCGATGACTGAAACACTGGGTGAGTATAGCATTGGATGACTGACACTCGGGGTGAGCCTATCACTGGATGGCTGAAACACTGGGTGTGTATATCTCTGGATGACTGAAACAGTGGGTGATTATTGCACTGGATGGCTGAAACACTGGGTTAGTATAGCACTGGATGACTGTTACAGCGGGAGAACCTATCACTAGATGGCGGAAACATTGATTGAGTATATCACTGGATGACTGCAACACTGGGTGAGCCTACACTGGATGACTGAAACATGGTGTGAGTAAAGCACAGGAGGACTGACACAAAGGGTGAAACTACACTGGATACATATACTCTGGGTAAGTATAGCACCGGATGACATAGTACTGGGTGAGTAAAGCACTGGATGACTGATGCACTGGGAGAGTATAGCACTGGATGACTGATGCACTGGGTGACTGAAACATTGGATAAGCCTAGCAATTGATGACAGAAGTATTGGGTGTGTGGAAAATTCCACTCATCGTGGTCATATTATTATAAAACTAAGGAATGTATTATTCCATTTCATATTTATTTATCAGCATCATTATCTATTGATTTTATCTACTGTATCTACATCAGTATCCTACATGACTATTGGGGCAAGTCCACCATTGATCTTAATGCCGACATAATATTGTTAATGTGGTGTCAAGAAACTAGAAGCTTTCATATAATGAAAACATTATTACTAATTAAACTAATAGTTCCAATATTTAGTTCTTATTTTTACAATGATGTATTCTCAAAATCCTTAATAAAGAACAAAAGGTACTTTCAATTACTGTTAATAATCTTTAAATCCACTAAGTAATAATCTTGTGATATAACTTTATCACGATAATTAATCTAAAAAATGAAAAAATCATTTTATAATCATTGCCGGCACCTCCACTGTGGAGGGGACACCACCAGCAAACGACGGTGGGCAGAATCGTCTGGTACTTGGCGGCCTCGTGTTTACATCCAGGCGTGCACTCGTGTGTAGGGCTGAAGCGTAACCATGGATACTGAGTAAGTCTAACCATGGACATTGAGTACGTCTAACCATGGTCACCGATTAACCCTAACCATGGACAACGAGTAAGCCTAACCATGGACAATGAGTAAGCCTAGACATGGATACTCATTAAGCCTAATCATGAACAATGATTATGCCTACCTATGGACAATGAGTAAGCCTAATCATCGACAATGATTATACCTAACCATGGACAATGAGTAAGCATAACTATGGACACTGAGTAAGCCTAAACATGGATACTGATTAAGCCTAACCATGGAACTGAGTAAGCTTAACTATTGACACTGAGTAAGCCTAGCCATGGATACTGAGTAAGCCTTACAGTGGATACTGAGTACTGAGTAAGCCTTACACTGGACACTGAGTACGCCTAACATGAACACTGAGTAAGCCTAACAATGGTCACTGAGTAAGCCTAGCTATGGACACTGAGTAAAGCTATCCATAGACAATGAGTAAGTCTAACCATGGACAATGAGTAAGCCCAACTTGGACACTGAGTAAGCCTATCATGAACAATGAGTAAGCTTATCATGGACATTGAGTAAGCCTAAACCTGGACACTGAGAAAGCCTAACTATGGACAAAGAGTACCCCTAACAAGGTATTATGTTTTTATAAGTCGATGGATTGTCCTTTCAGGACAAGCCACCAAAACCTCTGTAGAGTGTTTATACTTCGATCAGGAGATCACCCTGTATGCGTCTTGATTTTAGAGAGGGACTCAGCGTCACATATTTAGGGGGTGCGGCTCCAACTCTAGCCTCGTTGTCATGTGCACACACCCACTTGAGCCGTTGTGACTCCCCTACTCTCTCCCAGGATCGTATGATCTCCTCAATCCCCTTTTCAAGTATATAACTTCAACACCTTATGATATTATAACCTGGTTGCAAATGTCGCGGTCGTGGTAGTAGTGAATTGGTGGTGTTATCGCTGTTGTTCCTCCTTTACGGACCACCCAACCCACAACTCGACAAATGCTTATATTTCACTATGAGATCACCCTTGGCGCTTCTGGCTCTTGGAGAGGGGCTCAACGTCACACGTTTAGAGGATGCGGCTCCAAAACTTAGCCTCGTTGTCACGTGCACACACCCACTCGAGCCGCTGTGACTCCCCACTCTCTCCTTAGGTGATGTGATATCCTCAATCCATTTTGGCTTACTAGTATTTGCTTCTACCCTGTCCGCAGCAGTGGTTCTTGCTTTTCTCTCTCGTTCTGTACTATTTCCTGGGAAGCCTCACTAAGACAAGGGCAAACACCAGCAAATTTGCATACATTTACTGGACGAAGCACATACACAATACACACATATATAATAATAATAATGAATCCTATACTCTAAACTATTACAGTCAGGTTGCACTTCAACACCATCAGAACTCTTATCATCAGCTTGTCGAATGGTATCTTATCTCCTGGTATTACCTAATATTATCAACCTCCTCAAGTAGATCAAGTCTCACAATATTATGTTGCACTTTCAGCAAGAGAATACGCACATATATATATATATATATATATATATATATATATATATATATATATATATATATATATATATATATATATATATATATAAACATATATAAGGCAAATCAGCATATGAATGCAATAACATGCGTATATATATCAGTGTAAATGTTCCGTGCCACTCAACGAATCAATAGATCATTCCATCAGTCCTAGAATACATATCTCTGTAGGTAAGCCTGCCTACGTCTGTAACTCTAAACTTCGATATAAACACTTTGTGGTACAAAAATGGCAAACGATCACTCACCTCTCACTGCGTCTTGCACGCTAATGACAAACACTCTATCACCTCTCTACAAGTAATCATTTAGAACTATTTCACTACCCTGATATATTCAGGTTCCTCTGGGCTTAACCCCAGGATCCTCTGCAACTCCTGCAGGCTGCTACCATGAAGTTTCCTTGAACAATTATGGTGCTTCTCTACTCCTGCTAGAGTCCTCCACAGCTCTGGCTGCTGCACCATAAAGTTTCCTCGAACAACTGTGGTGCTTCACCACCTCTACAGAAGCACGTGACACTCCTCCTCACAGCTCGAGGTCCTCTCCTCCGCTGCCGTGGAGTCTCATCAACTACTCCTTCTGTGCTGGCTTCGAAGTTCTCAGCAACTTCTTCCCCAAAGGCAAACCTGCAACCCATTTACACTCCAATAAAATGTTTCCCCTTTAACACATAAACAAAATTAATCACGCAATATCTTTGCCTCCAACCTCTATCTGTCTTCTACATATGGTGAGAGTGGACTCCCCCGTTGGGGCGGGTCCATGCTCCACCTCGCCCGGCGGGCTTCTTCACCCCGGGAGGGTCCGCTGTCAGGAGCCAGGCTCCCTCAGTTGCCTGCCAGCGCTCAGAGGAGATGGATGTCGCTCCGTGTTCCTCCCTCTCCACTCTCTTATTTTAGGCTTTCTGCCTTACCAAAACATGTTTAGCTTAACAATAAACATTGTCACTGGGCACACGACCAATTACAACTAATCACTATGAACTGGTTTAAATCGTGCTTACCACAGATTATCTGGCCGAGGGCGCTCCTCCCTCTGACAGTGAGTGACCAGGGCGTTTCCACAGCCCATGAAAATGTCTCTGGGCGGCTTAATACTCTCTCCCAGCCGTCCAGGACTTGAGACCACAACGTACCCAGCTCGATTCCACAGCTGGAACATCTGCACCTTCTCTTCTCTTGGAGATACTATCGCTAGGGGTCCCCTTTTGACGGGAGCACAACGTAGCGCGTCTTCCCCCTACGATGTCTGGCCTCAAGTGAGGTCATCGCCCTCCAGAAGCGAGCCTCACGCCTCCAGCAAATTGTCCACATCTCCTAACCAGTCATTTATCTGTTTTCTTGTTCATTGCCCATAATCTCAAACTGTTATTTAAATCCAACAAACTACCTTACATCTGTGTTATCGCCTCTATAATTTCTGGACCTTCCAGTTAGGTCAGGCTTGCTGAATAACTCTCAAGGGGGAGACTCGTTTCTCCTGCAGGCTGAGATCATAACACTCCCCTCCCCTTATTTTTGAGAGTTATTCTAGTGGCTAGGCTCGAGATAACGCATCAGCTACTACATTGTCTCGCCCTCATATGTGCGTTATCACCAGGTCATACTCTTGGAGCAATAAAAACCATCTGGTTAACCTCTGGTTCGCATGTTTCATTTTCTTCAGGAAAACTAGGGGATTATGGTCAGTATACACCGTCAATGGGTGTCCTCCCCCACTCATATATACTTCAAAATGTTTCAATGCCATCACCAGGGCCAAAGTCTCTTTCTCGACCGTACTGTGCGACCTCTGGTGCTTAACAAACTTCTTCGAAAAGAAGGACACGGGGCGGTAAATTCCATCATCCTGCTGCGTCAGTACAGCTCCAGCCCCTATATCACTGGCATCAACAAATAACGTAAACGGCGCATCAAAATCTGGTGGCACTAGTACGGGCGCCTCGGTCAACAGTCTTTTGGTCTTCTCAAACGTTTCTTGTGCCGTTCCATTCCACTCCCACTTCTTGCTCTTTGATAGCAAACTCGTCATAGGAGCGGCTATGGTGGAGAAATTTCACAGAACTTCCGGTAATATCCAATCATACCGAGGTATCTGAACAAATCTTTCTTGCTCCTGGGCACCGGGAAGTTGTCGATGGCCTCCACCTTTGTTCTTACCGGAGCAACCTCGCCTTGCCCGACTATATATCCAAAGTACTCCAGGTGGGCTTTTCCGAACTCGCTTTTTGCTAAGTTAATCGTCATGTTGGCCTTCTCCAGTCGCTCGAACAAATCTACCAGTCGATCCACGTGATCCTTCCAGGAATCAGCGAACACGACAATATCATCGATGTACACTGCACATCCGGTCGCACCTTGTAATATCCGATTCATTACTCGTTGGAAACAGCTGCCACTATTCTTCATTCCGAACGGCACCACTTTATATTGATACAAGCCGTCGGGTGTCACGAACGCTGAGATCCTCTTAGCCTCCTCGGACAGGGGAATCTGGTAGTATCCCTTTAGCAGGTCTATTTTCGAGACATACCGTGCACTTCCAATCCGATCTATGCAATCGTCAATGCGTGGTATCGGGATCGAGTCAGCGACCGTGACTGCATTCACTTTCCTGTAATCAGTGCAGAACCGGTACGTGCCATCACTCTTCTTCACGAGGAGGCACGGCGAACTCCAGTCACCATCGCTAACCTCTGCCAAGTCGTTGTCTAGCAGATACTTTACTTCTGCTCTCATTGTTGCTGCTTTCCCTGTGTTAATTCTGTAAGGGTGCTGCTTGATGGGGTCAACACTCCCTACATTTACTTCGTGCACCGTTCCGCGGTGTCTTCTGGGCACGTCTGTGAATAACGACTTATTCCTCTGGAGGATCTCCGCTAGTTCCTGGCGTTTTGTCATCCTCTAAATGACCCAAGCGTTCACCTATCTTGGCCAGGCTTTCTGCATTCGATATCTTCGCGCCATCGGCCCTCTCTAACTTATAGCTCTCCTCTTCTGTTCCTTCGCTGTCTCCCACACAAAGCACAGTCGTCTGTAACGGTGTTTCCATCTGTCCTTCACCGCCTAGAGGCTTATCTCTGTTGTAGTACCTCTTTATCATATTCACGTGGCAAACCTGTGACTTCCTCAGACGATCTGGCATGCGGATTACATAATTCACATCCCCTAATGCCTTCTGAATGGTATACGGTCCACAAAATCTCGACTCGTATATACTTCCTTTCACCGGCAGGAGGACTAACACCTGATCTCCTTCTTGAAATCTCCTGCCCTTCACCTTCCTGTCGTGATATCTTACCATCTCTGCCTGGGATGTTCTCAAATTTTGCTTGGCCAAATCTCTGGCCCTAGAGAGTCGCTCTCTAAAAGTTTCCACATATCGTCCTACGTCCACCTTAGACCTATCCACGGTGAGCTGCTCCTTCAGCGCGCCCACCGGGCTCCTCACAGTGTCCATACACCAGCTGGAATGGGGTGAATCCGAGTGATTCTACTACCGCATCCCTGATGGCGAACAACACGGATGGTAATGCCTCGTCCCAACTATTCCCTTCCTCAGCGCAGTATATCCTCAACAAGCTCTTTAGCGTCCCATCGAAACGCTCCAAAGCTCCCTGCGACTGAGGGTGATACGGTGACGATTGCACTTGCTCTACCCTCTATCCTCTCACAGTTTCCCTAAACAACTTAGACTGGAAGACACTCCCCTGGTCCGTCTGGATAACCTTGGGCATCCCTACCCACGCAATGTAGTTCTGTAGTCTATCCAGAACGGCTCTCGACGTCACTCTTCTCAGGGGGATCGCTTTGGGAAAACGGGTGGCTGTGCACATTATGGTCAGTAAATACTCGTGGCCTTTTCTGGTCCTTGGCAATGGGCCTACACAGTCTATCAAGACTCTCTCAAAAGGCTCGCCAAACGCCGGTATGGGCTTTAAAGGTGCCTTTGGTATAGCCGGAGCCGGCTTACCTGCACGTTGGCACGCCAAACATGTCCTACAATACTTCTTTACATCCTTCCACACGTTCGGCCAGTAGAAGTGCTCCTGCACCTTATTTAAGGTCTTCTTCACCCCTAAGTGCCCTGCCATATCTACGGAGTGGGCTAGTTCTAGCACTGCTGCCCTAAACTCCTTCGGCACTAACACTTGGTGCTTCTCCAACCATACCTTATCTGCACCGGCCTTGTCCGGCCGCCACTTCCTCATCAGTACGTCATCGTCCAAGTAGTAATACACGGGGGACTCCGGACATGAGTTTCCCCTTTTGCCTCCCTGATTAGATCTATAAACTCTTCTTTCTGAGCCTAATCAGGTCCGTTCGGTTCACGCTGAACCTTTCAGGTAGGGTCATCTTTACTTCCTGTCCCTTCGAATCCTCATCCTTCTGAGCTGGATCTTCACCAAACAGCCCAGACATGTCCATGTTGACCTCCTCCTTTGGTGGATTGACACTGCCGTATCCCTTCAGTGTCGACCTCGGCGGCTACCTCCGACTCTGTCACTACACAGGCCGGGTATACAATGACTTGACTGTCCTCTGCCTCATCTTCAAGGATGCTGGCTAGATCTATCTTGTCCGGTGTTCCACTTGTACCGCGGTCCTTCTGGTTCACCTCCGGCACAGCTTTTACTATCAGCTCTGGCAACACCTTGGATCCACACAAGTCGTTCCCCAGGATCACTTGGACTCCTGGAAAAAGGTATGTTGGGGCACACTCCCAACATCACCTCCGCCGACAAATAATCTGACTTCAACTGGACAGCACACACGGGCATGTCACTCTTAGACAACAACCCATGAACCTTTATCCTCCTACTGCCAGCTAACAGTCGATCATTTCCTATCAGGCCTCTCAGAATCAAGCTCTGATTGGCTCCAGTATCCCTGAGGATACCCACCTCCACCTCGGGTTGACCTTCTATGCCGACCCAACCTTTACTAATGAACGGCCTATACCTCTCGTTCACTAAGTTCATCTTCTGTGGTTTGTCTTGGAACACACTATTATATCTACTTCGGGGGTCACACATGGCCAGGGTCACAACTCTCTTGCCCTGCCGACAATCTCGCATCATGTGACCCGATCTGTTGCACTTGTAGCATCTCATTTGGGAGAAATCTCTCCTATACGCCCCCGAGTGGCTCTGACTCTGCCCACTCATACTGGAGTTCCTCGGGCCGACGTACTACTCGTGCTCTGTGGAGCTTCATTGAACTCTTGTCTCTTCTGCACATTTTATTTTCCTGCTTACCTCCAGCAGGCAGACTCGGCAACTTTCCTTCCTGGGGCTTAAAATTAGCTGGTCTGCTTGTCTGCCCACCAAAACTTCTTCCTCCCCAGACTCCACTGGATCTGCCATTGCTGCGTCTCACCTCATTCTTCACTGTGTTCTCCCTCAAGCTCTTATATGCTTCCGTAATCATATCCGCCCTATCCGCGGCATCTTTCACCTCCTTTATCCCTGCTTCTTGGATCTTGAACTTTGTTTCGGGATGCATCATCTCCAAGAACTTCTCCATGACCATCAATTGCTTCAGGTCACCGTAAGATCCAACTCCAGCAGCCTCAATCCACTTCTGGAATCGTCTTTCCAGATCCCTTGCTGTCTCAGCAAACGTACATGCTCCAACTTTGATCATCTCTCTGAAGCGCTTCCTATAAGCTTCTGGGGTTAACTGGAACGAGCGCAATATGCTGCTCTTTACTGTGGCATAATCCTGGCACTCTTCTAGTGACATTGGGTATATGCCTCTCTGGCTGCACCGGTCAATCTTAACTGGACCAGCTGGGCCCATTCCTCCTGTGGCCACTCCTTGATGCTGGCCACCTTTTCAAAGTGCTCGAAAAAGCTCTCTGCCTCTTCTGGAACAAACAAGGGAATGTCCTTCTCCCTAACCCTAACATCTGGTGAGTGTGATACCTGGGTGGTGCTCTCTGGCAACCCATGTTCGATCCTTTGCTCAGCCAAGGTTCTATTCGCTTCTATTTGCATTTGTTTTGTTCTCTCTCTTTTCTTTTTCGACCTTTTTCTTTCTCCTGTTCCAACTCCAGTTCTCTTACTCTGGTTTTCTCTTTTTCTTTTTCCTGTTCCAACTCCAGTTCCCTTATCTGGTTTTCTCTTTTTCTACTTCCAGCCTGGTTTTCTCTT